>VCAU01000206.1:0-35479 GCA_015844325.1 Aspergillus nanangensis | reverse complement strand
AATTTAAATATAAATACGAATCCCATCCATATACTGTATATGGATGGCCAAATGTCCCGACGGACAAGGCTCTTCTTCCCATAAAGGATTCCATGGCCCGGCGCATGGGGATCGACATACTGGCAAGACACGGATATTGTTTGCGAGCCCTGTAGAGGTACATGGTATATACCGCGTGTTACTGTAATATATTTGCTGAAGCATCTTTAATAGTACGTATGACTGCCGAGAACCCGGCTTAAATATCCTTTTCGCGTCCCAAGGAGATGGAGCAGCCACAGCCCCCAACCTACTCGGAGGTATCAGACGAGTGAGTTGGCGTCGGCAACAATTTTATACTGTACGATCGTATGAGACTGTCTTTTCATCCTCTTAGTACGATCAGCGAACTCCGCGACCGATATCTTACTGTAGCAGTCGCCCATACTTCGCCTGTCCATCATTGGTCGGTACAGCATCGTGCCTGTTAACTACCATAGAAAATTTGGCTGTACCTGATATGTCATGGCGGTGTCGAGTAGCTTGCAGTTGTTGTTGATGAGAAAGAGTCCGAGAGCTGACATTCAATACACAGTTCAAAATTCCTCCTCGGGACGTGCCATCTGCGACGGTCAGCACGGTCAGCATACCGGAGAAGCCTCAAAGGCGTCCTGACCTTCACTGGCCAGAGTCTCCAAAGAGGACTCGGTTCCTGCGCGTTCTTGTGGGCATTTTATCAAGATGGGGGGTCTCGGCACTACCAACGGGGACTACACACGTGGAGAGCTAACCCGACTAACCCTTATTAAAGAGGCAGAAAGACATAGGGGATTTGGTTTATAAGCCCCGCGTGGACCAGATACATACTGTCCTTACCTGAAAGGGGAATTTATTTCCGACAGCTAGCCTGACGAGAAAGGGTAACTAACAATCATGAATTAGAGACACTGGATACGTACGCCCGGGACAGTCCACGGTTCTCGGGATAATGACTTACCAGGCCAGTATGTATGTATACGGCGCGGACAACCGTTGGATGCAACGGTCTACCTAGTGCCAAGCGTATTACGTACTTCTCAATCCTGAGCTCATACCCATCCATAGAAGGATCAAACATCCCTCGAAATTACAGTCTGTTTGCCCTCCGCATGCGCCTTTGGTTGGATTGCCTGTCTCTGACTGGGACGTGTATTAAAGGGTGTCTATGGGATCAAGGCACACCGTTAGTAGTGACTGACCACCAGAAGACATACTGCAAGACATACTCTAGACTCTAACTTCAACAAACCTGGCGTAAGACGCTTAGGAAGCTCAGGCACTAGTGCAGCCAAGGTGACGACCCGCACAATGACTAGCCTTGTCGATTCTGCTGATCTTTATCTACAGCTTCAGACGGCGCATCCAAATACGCGGCATGGATACAGCTAATCATGCTCCGATTGAATTAAGCATTCAGTAAACTGGTGTCAGTATTGTCTATATCTCTCGTCAACCCCCCGCTGGACTCACCGCAAACCCCAGCACCAGCCATGGCTTCACGGAGAAAGCACGACCAAGAAAGGAGGATGGTAAAGAACTTCCGCGAGAAAGTTAAACGACGCAAGGAGTGTATTATAAAGAGCTTCCACGAGTTTGGCCTTCTTTCCGGTGCCAAGATATATTTGCTTATTTAAGATGGTAATGGGGGTATAACTGAGTACCAGAACACTGTAGATTAGAAGTTTCCACCGACATACACCCAGCTGGTAAGTTAATTAACACTCCAGCGGCATAAATAGGTACTAATAATTCGCAGCGACGGTTGTTTCCAACAGCCTAATTATTGACACCAAAGAGCTTTGGAGCCAAGACTGAAGTAAACCCGGATCTGAACCTTTCGAACGTGGGCCTTTTGCAAGACTGCAACTTATTTCCGATGCTGTTCAATTCCAACGATCTCCCAGAGCTGCCTTCAGAGTTGGATGTAGCCTAGTTTCCTATAAGTCCGGCCCATTCTGCCTATAAGAGTCCTTCGAATCGACCCTCGTTCGTGGGACAAGGGACGCTGGATGCCACAGATGAAACCAGCAAACATAGCGGCATCATACCTCCCATGTAATCTAGGTGCATCAATGATTATTACATTGAGCATGGGGGGGCGTCATGCGGGCGATAAGCATTAAGGAATGATGTTTTAACCATTTGCTTGGCCGACCGCAACAGGTTCAGCGTACTACGCGTATCATATTATTCCATATGTGGACTAGTTCGTGTTTCTTGGAAGGCGAAATCACGCTTGCTGTTCTATATTTTGCTATTTGTATCTTTATTGTAACCTAATCCAAGGCAGAAATCCTGGTAGAAAGATCAAACATTACTACATAGGTTTGATTCTTCGCCACTCAGAGATAGTTAGCACACTGCTGTACACCTCTAGGAAAATGAGCCCCGTTTTATTCACGGCATAGCCAGGCTACATTTGACAAAATGTCCTCCAATAATAACTTCTCAGGATGTTGTGATTGGGTTCCACCACCAGGGCCAGGTTAACGCTGGATAACGGGAGTACCAGTACGGATTGGCACGCCAATTGGGACACAGAGACAGAGGCAGACACCAGGAGGCTTGCGACCGCTCGGTTACAGCCCACCGAGACTAACACTGCATCCCAATAGCACGACTGCGCAGCATACTGCCCCAAGGGCGTACTTCCCAGCTGAGCCAACTTTGACTGTGCCAATAAAATCCTCCCCTTTATCACCCATCTTCCTTGCTTCTGACTGGGCGGTGAAGATGATGCCGGTGGGAATTAAGAAACATACTAAGCATATAAGACTTAACAATCCCATCGCTATATATTTCGACCATCGCAGACGAGACGATGGCAACCGACTCAGAAATAGCGTTGCTACTGCTATGACAACAGATACTGCTAGCCCTGAAGCAACAACCTGGCACACCGCCTCAGTCATTGGTTTTGCCACGGAGGTCTTTACGTGCTGAAGAGGCTGGGTAACATGCCTAAGGATATCCGGCGTAAGATCTGGCAGATTTTGAGATAGATGAGCCGGAGGAGGCCGGCAGTCGGATCGACCCGTTTTATAATGGATACAGAGCCGTCGTGTGCCCAGAGAGATCTGGCAGGGGAGGTCGGTCTTGAAATTTGGAAGCTCTAGGAGTTTATCCGTGGATGTTGACGCGATAGATTCCGTTTTATTAAGTACCTGAGACGCACTTTTGGGCCCTTGCGTTGTTATAGCGGTCGCTATAGGTTCTACAGCGCGCGTAACAGTTTCTAGAACCCCAGAAAACTCAGGCGAGAAAGAAATAGCAGGTCGGGCCCTCCGGAGTTTGTGGGGTGGGATTAGACGGTCCCATTGGAGCTGTCATGATATCAGCGATGGACCAAATCCAGTTCCTTAGCACCAGCAGGGTCCATTACTTGTCTTAAAAGTCACAATGCCCGCATCCTTGACGGAGGGCATTGTGAGCAGCAAAACTGCCAGGATGAATACTGTAATGGATGCGGTTACAAGAATGAGATACACCCCTGCCGCCAGTCGTCTCCCGGATGTGAAGTGTTGGTTGGGGCCAGGAGGAGCGGCTGATCCTAACTCTAAAGTTTCCCGAAGACTTGGTCTCACAACTCCGGTTGCATGGGTTGGCTGCTTTGGGGCGAAAAGAACAGCGCGGTTTGTGTGAGAAGATGGTATTGTATCACCCGCCATGTCGAGTTGTGTGACTTGCTTTCAAGCCCTTCGCAGTTTAGGTTATTAGTAGGTCGGGCGGACCGCCGAGGAGGGACAACGGCTTTTTTAGCAGCCCACATAATGTTGTCTCGTCTGTACACACGCCACTTGTGCTCCACTTAAGCGAGCGCTGGTTAATGTATTACGCGCAGTAGACTACTCCCAATCCGGGATAGGGAATATGTAGTTTTTGGGAATTGGGGACAATGACGTTGCTAGAGCAGATCCTAAGATCTCTGGAGCTGCATGATTCGTATCTTGGAGCGGAGCCGATGGAGCTCTCACTGGGCAACCATTGGACTGTGGTGGGTGGAACTACAGGCTACCATTTGGCTGCACCCCGCCACCCTGTCCAGGAAATACGTATCGTCCTCGCCAGTGCATTCGTCGAAGTAGGATCGAAGTAAGTATCCCGTCAGATCAAGCCTACTTCTGATCGAGCCTGAGTGTACCAGGTGAATCAATTCTAGCGCCTGATTCCGCATTCTCCTGTTTCAACAGGGTGGCAACTCGACATGTGGTAAATATTTCTTCAAAGATTTTCTCGCTCCGTCTTCCTAACATATCGACAGTCCCCAGAACACTTACTGTACATTCCTAATTATCTTCACTTCCTCATCCTTTACTGTGGAAGATGGCCTCCGCATCTTCAAAAACTTACCCCGCCGTCCAAGTATCTCCGGTAGTGACCCACGCGGCTTTCCACAGGCCCAGATAGCCATGCCAACCCATTATGGAAAATGAGCAGGAGTTCTCTATGTCCGGATTAGTATCCAACGTGCAGTGGACCGACTCTGTAAGGTTAGTCGGCGGGTAAATCCGACTGTCTGTCTCTTTTTCTCGATCTTGCCCTCCATCTAGAGTTGAATAAGTTCTGGATAGAACTAGAAGCACAAAACGATCAGCCCCGGTTTCACTGGTTCAATGGTAGTCTCCACGGTGGCGAAGGAGAAGGGAAATCTTAAAATGTTGTGATAGTTATGGGAGGCCCGGATCCTGATTGCGCCTCCTTATTACCCTGGATGATTCCAGCATTCGAAAGCTTCCACGAGTTTTAAAAGACCCAGGTGCCCTCGTGGAGCGAATCGGTTATTCCTGGTAATACAGTCACTCGTGTGGTATTGTATATTTCTGTTCTATATCGCTCTTTTTCTTTAAATCCGTCATGTAGTTTCTTAACTCCCTCGCGTTACTCCTTTTTGTTGTGGCTGCCAACCCCATCTAACCCGCGATAGAAATCGGCAAGAAATTCTATCTGAAGATCGACTCCACCGAGCGTAATTATCACAATAGTTTTTATGTCTACGGCTACCACTCTGCCGCGGGGATGAACGATGCGGTCCTCTCCGGGGACTTCGACGATGTAAGCCCCGCTTTCATGAACGGCACGTACGTGCAGTTCGCTCTCGATACCCTGTTCCCCTGGGGATTGGCCATGCAACCAGTCAATTATGCTGGTGAGTTCTTCTACGAAAGAGATACATCGTGTTGCCAAACTAACTAGATGATAGCCTGGAAACCAGTGCAGATCGATGCCGGCTACGGTGAAGATGGCTTCTTCGTCAACGGCACAGGCCTCCAGTGGGAAGAGCAAGCCGGGTTTGGCGGTTGGCTGAGTAAGTGCATCTTCTATTCGAACCATCATACTATTGTTTTCTTCCAAGCTTCCATGGACTTGTTCGGTCCGTTGTTCTTTGCCACGCTTGGAACTGACGGATTTGGTAATAGTCTGCGATTGGTACCACAACGCATCACAGCTTTTCTACATGGATCGCTACCATAAGGCGGTTCTGCCCAAGGAGTGCGGCAGAACTTTACTACAGGTGGAGTACATTGAGTAGATATACCAGGGGTTGCCACCGCACATGAGGTTGTGGACTATATCATGGTGAATCACATGGAGGAGATTTTCAGTGACTTAGAAATGGATGCTGGGAGAATACACGCAACCACACGCTCACTGGATGAGCACTTACAGTATTATTGGTCGTGATCATTGACATGACTGAAAATAGTTCCACTCTTGTAAATGTGTTGCGGTATACATGGACTGGAAGGAGAGATGGTGACATGTATATTATGGAGTGTCCGGAAAAACCTCGGCATGTGGACAACAGTTGATAATTACTATTGCACAAGACGATGACTCGGGACCATTACGGGAACAGGCCATTCATTGCCAATATTTCGTCTCATTTCGGCCACGGCGATCATCCTGGGTGATCATCTGGGGAGTGTCTCCTCCTGAAATCCGGAGATGGATGGGACGAAAGAGAGGATAACAGGAGATCAGCACTATACGCAGATCAGATCCGAACAAAACCCACTTCACAGCCATCGTCTCCTGCAGCCCAACTTTAGTACTGGGTATTGCCCTTCTGGTTGGGATTACGGCTCTAGGGGGGACCATCCGGCACACTCGCGAAGCTGGCCACACGCCGACACTTCTTTCTGCCAAGAAATTCTTCGGTGATGCAACTTTTCTGGCGTTTACAGTAGCCTGGGATCAAATGGTTGTCTTCTCGTCCATGTGTTCGTGTCGCAGCCTACCCACGTCGGCGTGGGGGCGACGGCCATGCTCTACAGTTCTTTTATGATGGGCTCGGCGGGATATACATGCTGATATGAGGCGAAGTCGACCAATCCCCTGGCTACATATATCATGGCCTTGCGGCTTGAATTTTGGGTGGTCGTGACTGTTGGCCCAATCACGTGCGACATATGTTGGTCGTTCTTGAATGACAACCTGAAAGCTTACGAGGAGCCCGATAGGACCTAACTGATGTCTCATACGCAGCGAAGGATCCACAATTTCCTGTATATATGCCTTGTATGTAGCAGAGTTGAGTGGTAGAGTAGGTTCGGCAGGGCCACACGCGATGGGTAGGAGCAAGCTGGGTAAATTTCGCACATTCTGAAAACCCGATATTGTTGAGCCTTGAGCGGTACAACAGTTATTTTCTTGATAACAAACTCGACAAACTCCTAAAATTAGTAAGTAATCTAGCTGAAGTGACTTTGAACGAAACGGCTCCATTGCATTCTAAAAAGTTTCTATTGAGATAGTCTGGCTGGGCTCCTCTTCAGGTATCTCGATATTGACTCGTCGATCTATCACCCAGGAGGGAGTCCTCATTCTGACCCCATGCTGGCATATTACTGGCCAGCTCAGCGCCGTAAAGATAGAAGTCTTCATGATTTGGCGGCGCTGCTGTTGGCGAGGGATTTTCCGCCAGCATAGCATCACACACTGACAATATTCTCTGAGAAGTGTCCGGGAAAGCCCAGTGAAACTGGTTATAGTCTGACGAGAATGAGCCCTCAATATCGGTCTTGCCGATCGCTTGCCCAGTCTCTGTCTCTTCGCTGGTCGCTTGGCTCCATATTGGAGATGCTGAGACCGGCATAATCTACTCGTTCCGCATATGCATACTGCGCGCGGATGACTGCCAGAGGTTGAAGAATTCACTTTCGCCTCGGAAACTTGCATATGCAGCCTCCGGCAGATCACTAGGTATTATTCCTTCCCAGTTTAGGTGATTGTCGAAATCTGGGAATGCTGAATTTGTTAAGGTGAAGGCACTAATATATATTCTCTCTTCTGTCGTCTGCCACTGGCTCTCGGAGACGGCTTCGTGTTGATCATCCGAACCAATAGAGCCATTTAGATTTTCCTGGGGATCTGTCGAATAATGGAGAGAGATATCGCCCATGTCATTCGACCAGTCAGGCAGAGTCATATTGCAAGGGACAAGGCCAGCACTAAAATCCATGTTTCCGGATATGTCTTCTGATATATCCCGTATCTCCTCCACCCCTTCGCATGGATTATTCCATGATCGGACAGTACAGTCCATCGTTGTATCACCCGTCAAGATGGAGGTTTGCGAAGTGCCTGGATCAGCACAAGCCGCAGTATAATTTGGGTATTCAGCCATACTTTCGACGAATGTCTGATTATGGAGGGCAGGAGCTGGCTCTGAAACAAGCTGATTCGTGGAGTCGGCGGAGCTTTCTACAGCCTCGACAGTTGCTGCCAGGGCTTGTTCAAGCTTGGGGTCACTGATGGTTTGGGCCTGTTCGTAACAGGATCTCCCACCCGTATAATCACAACGGCGGCTATACGCTTTACATGGCACACATGAATCTTCTCCTCCGCACTATCACACATAAGCAGTTGCGACTGGTTAGATGGCCGGGATGTAACAGTTTTATGGATCTGGGTCTGGCTCAGACATGCTTACTTTAATCTTTCGTCGGCGACATTCAGCACACGCTGCTCGAGCCCTCTGATGTCTTTCCCTTCGGCGCTTCCTCTACGTCGCATAGTCGTCAATATTCAATCTTCCAAGCATATGTACAGGTTCAGCTAGTTAGACTCACCTGCAGTAGTTGCCGGTGAGGACCTTGCTTCTCTGACCGCCCTGATGGTGGGCGTGTGTTGTCCATTTTACTATTAGAGCCCACATCGGGAATTGACGTTCCTTTGAGGACAACGCGGTCAGTTTCGGAAGCCATGGATTCTGCGAAGCCAGTAAATTTTGGAATAGAACTGGTTGTTCTCCAGGCAGATCTTTCATACTTATATTGTGGAAGTGCGGTATCACAAACGAGTAATAAGTCTGTCTGCAAATACCACTCCCCGAAGCACGGCGATACATTCCATTTCCTTCATAATTTTGCATTGGAATGTCGATGGCGGGATTTGCAGGCCATGTTTGCGTTACACATGGCACGGTACTTCATGTTGCACAGGCTCAGATAGTTGTTTGGCCGTTGGCGTTACGTCTGATCGAATGCAGGTGAGCGTCTATCCCCAAACGAAGTACTGACAGCAAGTATCCCAATGAGGCTCCTCCGGGTGAAAAGACCATATTATATATTATAATATACATAAAGCTTCTCATGCAATTAATACTCTCATATCGACGTGCTTGTTATCCTTCGCCTTGACGGAGTCAGGAGGGCACGATGCAAAAGTGGGTCCCGTACGAAATTTGGGATGTGGGTAATCCTTGACTAGCTCGCACGGGCTAGGGTATAACGGGTGATAGGCTAATCCTATCGTGGTAAGAGCTATCTCGACTACATCAGTCACATTTTCCTAACCTTGCGACGTTTGATTGCTTGTGTGACATTTAGCTAAATTTACTCTGATATAGGGGACGTGCCAGGGGAATCCTCGAAAAATAAAATGGTTTATCAAATTACTTCTATCCTTAATACAACACCTTCCGGTTCTATCTCCTGACTGTTTATAGAGAATGCCAGCATCCTTCCGAAGTTCTTTATTTTGCTCGGTTGCGCCGTGCCAATTATTGTCCTACAGACATTCGGGATTTCCTAGCTGCGTATATGCAAAACTTTGCCTACTTACAAAGGCTTAATCACCATTCTGAAGATATGAATCGTTGCAAATATAACCTCCATCCTTCCTTGTATAAGACATGGACAGTTGGGATGAATGTCTTGGACACGAAAGTGCAATGCGAGTCGTGATGTCATGACCAGGATATGGCTAGGTGCAATATACATCAGTATGCCAAAAAAATAAAAATAAAAAAAAAAAAGTTGGTGGGTTATCAATTAGACACCACGGCTGGAAGCGACCTTCCGATGATTTCCTCAGGAGTGGGTAGTTTACCACGCGTAATGGACCAGCAAATAGAGAATTCGAAATTGTATATACACATATTACCAATAACTGCTGCTTCTGCTCTTTCTAGCGACAGTTCACACTTTATCCGGAAGAAACCATACACCCCAACTTTGGTGGGAAAACTTAACCAAACTGATTCTGCTTGGGGTAGCTCTTTGTAAGTTCAGACCAAATCAGTTGTTACCATGGTCCCTGTGAAAAATGGGTGTTACGGCAGATAGTAGACGATTTGAACTAACAAAACGGTCCTATCTGCTCTCTCGTGTTGGCATGGACAGTTTCCTCAGTGGGGCTTGGACGGACGAGCAATTTTGTTCTCTTTTTTTCCGAGAATACGTACTGAATCTTTTAAAAAGATGACCGGGTCGACCTGATGTGAATGTGCTGATCTAAAATGGCTGGCCGTACGGTTTAACGTATTGACATTACACGGGATTCCAAGCATACAATATTCTAAAGTATCTACCGGCTCCACACGCTATTCTTATGAATGTAGGTTAGGCAGGGCGCGCTGTATACTTCAGCGACCCAAGCCTTAGAGCTTTCAAGCACGACCAATTCACCCTCAGTTATCGGACCTACCAGTACGTTGGATGGTGGGTCACCATAGGCTAGCACTACGGAAGAGAAATAAGTAAAATACACCGAAAACGCACCATGTAGTCCACTCGGGCCTACACCCTTACCAGGGCAGGGGAATAAGATGTATACCAACGGAGATTGAGGGAAGAGGACCATGGTTCAACTCCCAAAGGAAAGGGCCAAGTACACTTGTTTGCGAAAGCGATGTCACCCCCAAGCAATTCTTTTGTTGATTACACCACTGGCCTAGATCATAGACAGTTAGAATGTTCAATAATCGGCCAATTATCTGCATGCATTCAAACTGCCAAGGTGTGGCCGCTAGCCAAACTTGAGTTAGATTTAATCCCCAACCACCAACACAGAAGATTCGGGGGTAACACTACTTTTGCAACCAACGGTAATAAACAATAAGTCTAAAGGCAATTCAATCGTCCTACAGAGCACGCTGCGGAGATGATCGACAAGAACCAAACGCCCATAATGTAACGTTGGCGCGACCTTGAGCATAATGACATAACAAACACGCAGGCAGGGCGCATGGACGAGCGGCAAGTGCGTACATCGTAGGTGGGTTTGATAGAAGATAAGAAGAAGGATCCTCGTGTTTCCCGACAAGAGCGTAGCAAATTTGTCGCCGTTCAGTCGTACCGGACTGATATAAAGGGAATAACTGCTGAGATGACAGAACAGTACCACCACCGGGGAACTTCGATTCAGGCAAGAGAGATTGCAGCTGGACTGTCCTTGCTCTCCGTCCAAGCAGAAGCCCGCCTAATCTCGGTCGTCCCGGCGAGGTCTATGGAGACCAGGCGGTATTGGGATATTGCGGTGAGTTGGGTCCGATACGTATTGTAGAGTTCTACTCACACCCGTGCTAGAAGCCCCTGGTGGCAGAGTTGTGCGACGAGTAGAGCAAAGACGGAAGTTGCGCCAAGTATACCCCAGAAACATTAGTAAGTTCATGAAAATCATACCCGTGCGACCAGGACGACTTGTAGCTAAGTAACAGTGTAGAGCGTGTACCTGCGTGACATGTATCAGGCTCTCCATCCTGGGAAGGCCCCCGCACCGCAGACTGCGAGCCCTCCGGATTTTGCATGGGCCATCGAGATGGACTTCGGCACCAACCTGGACAACCGACAAGGAGGCGCGGGGCTTTCACTTCATAGAGGAACCAAGCGTAAACGGGCCGACGCAGACCAGGGTGAGGAGTTCCGCCTCAGACGTCAGCGACTGGAGACGACAGATAAGGGCTCTACATCAGAAGCCTCAGGGCCGAGCCCAATACCATCTCCAGAGTGGGCATCCTTCCCACAACCCACGATCACGGAAGATGAGTTGGCTGACGATAGAATTGACGGCGGTGGCCAGGGTGTTCCTGAGGACAGCGCTGCGTTGAGCGATGAGGAGGACGAGAACGACAGCCAGAAAACGTACGATGAAGGACATGATTGTGGAGATAGCGAAGGGAGGAACGAAAGTAAGAACGGTTGCGTTGTGAGCGATGGGCTTGGAGACTGTGGCACAACACTAGCGCGCCAGAACATGCATAATGCCTTGTTCGTCGGTCAACCTGAAGCGAACGCCGGGGCAGATTTTGATCAGCTGCTAAACGCGACGACCGAATATTCGGATCTCCTCAGTGAGTGGCCGAGCTCGCTATCAGTCAACGATAGCTGGCCCCAGGTCTTCAGCGCCCGTTCGACTCCCGCCAGTCCTCCAGAGGAGCCTCTCCACGTCGAGAACCATATAAACCCCATGTTGGTGTTCCAGGAATTACCGCTGTTTAGCGACGATATCCAGTCACCATACGCGGCGACAGCCCAACATCTGCGTTAAACGTCATCGAAGTTTACCCCTGAAGCGATCGACGAGCTAGTCAACAGTTGGCGCATACCGGAAAACCTGGAGCGGGCCATCGAGGAGACATTTCCCTGTACTGTGCCGCTCGAGCCATCGGCTGCTCCGATAGAGGACGCGCCACAGATCGGGCCGAGCCAGAACAATCCGGACAGAGACCCAGCATTCGAGCCCGATGGTATCCACAAGCTGCGGAACACCATCCTCCAACAATTCCAGGATCGTGTCCACATCCCCTTGTACGGACAAGTGTTGACGTTGAGCGATGTCGAGCGGCTGTTGGATGAATTGGAGAATACCCGTCCGATAACAAAATCCACGGTCAATCTTATTTGCGACCAGCTCAATCGTGTTCACGGGACACGAAGCGTCTAGATAGGACACGTCGCGTAGGAACAGCTAGCTCAGAACGGCGGACTTCCTCAGAACCCTATCCCTGAAACCCTCCTGCTGCCAACATGGACGCAGGGCCAGTGGTCCCTAGTTGAGATAGACATCGTTAAGAGTAGCGTAGTGCATCATCTTTTTACAGCTGCCCGGGCGTATAGTGAGGAAGCACCCGTCACGGCCCATTAAACACATTTTCCATGCAATTCCTGCCGAATCACTATGGAAGCACTCACCATGTCGCTCCATAAAGACAACAAAATGTGTCCAAAGTGGCAGGTCGAATCTGCTGTGGTCAGCGGCGATCCAGATGATAGAACCGCCTTGCTTTGGGCTTTAGAACAACGCGCAAATGATGGCGACCTGTGCGTCCTGGGCGTAGGGCCACCCACCGATTTCGGCCGTCGTCTCGCAGAAGCAATTGTTGTGGATCTGTATTCACAGCGGGATTTATTGACGTCCCCAATCGAGTCCGAGAATCTGGCACCGCAGCTAAAGGTAAGACAGCGCTGGTCATCCTTCCGGGGCCGCTCTGGTCGCCCAGGCGACCTGGTAATAGCATGGGAGGAGGTCGCGCGGACGCCGATGGTCAACGCGCCCCTGGGGTGGGACGCGGCCGATCGACTGATGCGAATGGTATTCAACATTGGGTCCCCCGCGGTCCTGGTGGGAATCAAACATCAGTTGCTCCACCTACGAACAGGGCGGAGTGCGGCGCCCGGTGTCTTTACCCGCGACGCCGCGGGAGCCTTTGCGGCAGAGATCTGGCATGACACGAACGAGCACGCATCGCGCGTCGGACTAGTGCTCAGCTATTGGGCGATCTATGACCACCGCCAGCGACGCCAGCAAGAAGGGTATCCCGACGCGGTGGGCCAAATAGTCGAGGATATCCTATCGCAGCTCCCACACCCCAAGCCCGACCGGGGACAGGTTATAGCGAAGGTAAAGGAGTGGAGCAGGCGGGCATGGCCCTGGGTCCAACTGGTTCGCATCGCGGGCTCCCCCAATATCTTATGTTTCCTCCCGCAGGGCGTGCGACATTTCCCGGGGGAAGACGAATGGCGGATGACTGACTACCGACGGTTGAAGAAGGCCCAATTCGACATAATAGAGTGGGTGTTTCGGAAACATCGCGCCGCGCTGCTTCGATCTGTGCCGGTGGATTTCTTCGAGGTGTTCCTTTACCGCCGACTGCCTGAAGCTCGATTCGCCATTGAGGGATGGAGCGATGAGGAGATTCTTAGCGAACCCCTAGATTCGGCGAAGTTTGACCATGCATTTGAGCATGTCGCTACCAGCTAAGTGGGCTTTATTGTTGTCACACCTCTCTGCTGTCTGCGCTATGTATTAGTCTTCCTGTTTTTTAGGTTTTCGCCCAAAAAGTTATTCCTGATGACATTGTTGACAGACAGGTGGGGGCCAAATATGTTGATCTCTAGGGCACCTTTTCTATGCGCATAGCCTTAATGTGAATCATGGACATACCATCCTTGGCGACCACGATCAGGGTTTGTGTGTAGTCTAACTGGGACTACTTAGGGTTGCAGGATAGCGCTTGCAAGCAGGGCAAAATAAAAGAAATTGGCTTGGTCAAAGGAATGTCGGTGGGCAGGTTCGAACACCCGAACTCGACTTGAGATCGACAAGACCTTTACCCCACTAGACTACCAGGAGCTAGAGGATTTTGCGGGCGAGTTATCTCTCTAGTTATTCAACCCCTTTTTCGTGTCGGATATACACTGTTCCTGTTGTTGTTTGTGGCAAAATGACTTGATTGATTCGACAAAAAAACAATAAATTAGCGCTATATCACTCTTTTTCCTACAATTATCGAGTATTTATTGGCTACAAAGCATCCCCATACCGATTCAAGGACGTTATTGGTTTATTATAGCCAGTATATGGTGTCTACTGAGTCGTCCTGGTTTCCGGGGTTGATGAGGTAGGAATTCATATATATATATATATATATATACTTCCTCAATCTATCATGGAATTCTATTTTGCCACATCCCCCTCCCCCACCCAAACAAAAAGGCAAAGAAAGAGGCGAAGAGAAAAGACATAGTAGATTCCACTCCCATTGAAATTTCCCCCTAGGATGTCTAGGGTTTTGGGGTGCAAGAGGTAGCTTCATTAGAGCGCCGGAAGATAGCTGTACCTGCGGATCAAGATCTATTCTAGTGAGGGTCAAAGCCTCCTTTCGTCCCTCGCGAGCCAAGATTATCTCCAAATTCCAACGCTAAAGCGCGATATCACATATCCTGTGGTCTATATACGGCTAGTCTATAGCCCATATATATTTAGGATGCTTCGTTGGGAATACATACGCGCCTGCTATATTATGTGGCCCTGGCTAATCAATTGCCACATCCTCTACTCCTGGGCGTGTGGGATTTCTAATTATAATGCAAAATCATAACTCGTGCTCTAATGATTTCCGTGGTCTTTTGAGCTTGCATAAGCGCCCGTCTCATGAATGTTGGTTGTCTGCCGTAGGCGTTTTATAGATCATGTGATTGGCCAACATTTGTGAGGTGCCGCGTCATCTATCCCTGGGCGCGTAGGGCTTCCGATCACAACCTGGACTTATGATCGTGTTTGATATACTGTAACATGCACATACAACTTCAGTGGAATTTAATGACCGTTCCTGCATGCTATCAAGACAGGCGGTCCCTTTGAGGAGTATCTCACGGGTTTGCATTGTCTCCAAATTCATGTCTACCCATCCAGATAAGAATCAGATGGACCAGCCTCTGTATATCTCAACCGTGGACGCGGAGCCACTCCATCGCTACCAACCGGGCGGCTACCACCCGGTAACCTTAGGACATACCTGAAAGCGGGAAGGTATAAGGTGCTGCCTAAATTAGGATGGGGAGGTTACTCGTCCGTTTGGGCGGTGAGAGATCAAAGGTTCTACCAAATTAGTGACTCGCCGGAATGTTAGCTGACTGAAAACTTACCCATATATAGGGAAGAGACTTGGCATTTTATCATCCTTCTTTGAAACATACAATGCACATGCTAGATAACTTCGATCTAACAGGCCCGAATAGATATCATAAATGCCTGGTCTATGAGCTTCTGGGCCCTAATGTCCCAGACATAATTGATAAACATTTTCCCAGTGGGCGACTTCCTGGAAAACTAGGCAAGGTCATTGCAAAGCAAAGTCTGATCGGGCTGGATACTTTGCACCAACAGAATATTAGACATGGAGGTAGGTCACTCCCCTTGAGATACTGTGCGTGATTCTCACCCGATGTAGATCTGCATACCCGCAATCTGGCTGTTACTATGCCTGACAGATGATTTGACCGAAAATAAGTTTGAGGAATTGCTAGGAATACCGGAGATTGGCCATGTCCGAAGACGCGATGGGAAATATTTAGAGCCTGGCATACCTGAATATATTGTTAAACCGACCTCATATCTGACGAATTCGTGGGATTCGACCCAGACAATCAAGATAATTGACCGTGGTTCCTCAAACGCTACACACCCCTTTGTCGGTCCGGGCACCTGAGGTTATATTTCAAGATCGCATTGATCATCGGGTTGATCTGTGGAGCATGGGCTGCATGGTGGGTAAAATCACTCAGAACTTAACACTACATAACTGTGTATTGATGGGTATAACAGCTGTTTGAACTTTTCGTGGGCCAGCCTCCGTTCGGCACCTTCTTGATAACGCCCACGATCCTCGTGGGCCAAATGCGAGAGATGGCAAGTGGTGATCTACCTGAAAAATGGCAGGGAATGTGGGATTCGATGAATACAGGGGCCGATATGGCCACAAAAGATACCGGGCCTAACTTGAAGGAATGACTGGAAGAAGTATACTTTGATCGCATGCAGAGTGCGGATCTTACACGGGAGGATATAGCAACGCCGGGGCATATCATTGGGAGACTGTTATATTTTGAGCCCTCTGCAAGAGCGTCTGCGAGACAAGTTCTAGATGACCCTTGGTTCAATGAGTAATTCAATTTACCCTAGCCGATGCCCAAGCCATGCAGCCTTTGTTTAATCTAGGCTCTATTCTAATGTTCTTCTGGCAGCTGCCGGCAATTGTGCAAGTCATGGAGACAAAGAAGGCAGTGCTGGGAGCTGAGCATCCCGACAATTCAACCAGCATGGCGATCCTTGCTCATACCTGGAAAACTCAAGGCAAATTCTAACACGCCTTGGCTGGAATGAAATAAATGTAGAGAAGTGGAAAAGAAAAACAAGGACCTAGACATTATGTATAATCCTCAAGAAAAACCCCCCAAAAAGGAAAGATGCTGAATGCATAAGACAGTCAAGGCCAGTAACTCCATATGTGCTGTATGCGACTTCCTATCACTGGCATCTGTCGTGTTAGGCTGTCACACTACGGTCGCCTTATCCACGGCAACGCCATATGAGCCACACGGACGCTTCAGGATAGGGAAGTTTATTGAGAAAGGAAAATTTATTGAGAAGAACAGGAAGTTCCATAAGGACCGTGACGGGACAACCCGTGGACGTAGGACTAGTCGTGTGAGCTTTGTACCTTGATTGGTATGGATATAATAATTTGTTGGCATCTGGCTAACATCATTTTTGGCCCCGTCTAGCTCTTTGCCCTGGCGCACCGAGACCTCCCGCTACAGGCTGCCACGTATAATAAGCCATGGAAATCCTAAGCCGATATACGAAGCAGTGCTGAGAACGCTTAATTATGATCTTCTCTGCCGGCAAAAAGATTGCTCTCTGCGAGGCGGTCGTGTTATATAGCAGAGAGTCGTGCCGCACATCAGCCTTAGGACTATCCTGGCGTTATTAGGTAGCGAGATATCTGCCCTAACACTATACCTTCGTTCGGGGTTGTACTTGTTACTCTTATATTTTGGAGATCAACCCCTGTCATGAGGTAAGATAGCCCGAACTGAACATCCTGTCACTGCTGCACCGGTAAGGTCCACTGAATGGAGCTGTTGACGTGAGGCAGCTGTCCTGTGCCCACCTCTCAGACTGTACCCGTCAATGGAGAAGAGATTTCATCCCAACCCTCTATATACCCCAGCCCTGCGGTTTCTGTGAGCACTGTCACACGCAGAGTAACCGTCCATAATGTTACCAGCAACGAGAAAGACAGCGCGACCTCCCAAGCTGGTGCTCCACATATAAAAGCCCAGGCCACAGTTCCTACCACAGCTGAGTACAGAACTCCAGCAATACTTTCCGTGACTGAGGCTACAGGCGACTCATCCATTTATCCAACGTTTTCCGCCGCACCCCCGTCCGGCCCAGCATCAACCATCGCGGGGGCCAAGGCTAGCACTTCGGCGGATGGGGAAAGTAGTATAACCACAGTTAAGTCTTTGCATCCTCTGCCTGTGCGGTCTTCTTTACTGCCCACCCTGATCACGTCGCAGATACACCCCTAACCACAGACGATCACGAAGCCCCTAATAAACCCCGATGTAATTTTCACCGACTCCAACGTTACTATTGGTCTGTACATCGTCGACGTTGGAAAAGCTCCGACTCCTAATAAACCGGCACCCCGTTCTCTTTTCCAACCCTAGTCGATCAACGCGCAGCCCGGTGACAGTGTTCTCTTTTGCTTCTACGACCCGTATGTCCTCTACGACTCCGAGCTCAATAGTCCGTGTCGCGCACCTCGTCTAAGTCAGAATACAGTGTTAAATACCGGTATCTCGTCCTATCAATTTGCCGTCCAGTCCACCGAACCTGTTTGGTTCTCAGCTGGTTTATATAACAATCCAGACAAATGCAACAACCAGACTGTCTTTACCGTGAATCCGGGAGGTGACATGGCTATATTTCTTGAGAATGCCTCCTAAAATCGCCATCTCCGTTGGCAAAGTCCTCTCTTATGTACAGTATAAATGGGTGGTATCAGTGGGTCTTCCTCAGTAATCTCCTGACCGCACGCGCTGATAGTAGATGGCATGATATCACAATAATGATGCTTATCTGTAGTCTCTTATCTTACCATCCAGGACTTATGAATCTTTGTCTGACCGAACTGACTGTCTCAATCTGTGATGATTAAATTTAATATAGAAAAGATATTGCAACTTCTTGAGAACGGCGTGAAGATAAAAAAAGCTGCTGCGGTACAAGGTCTATTTGTTGCAGCAATTCAAACGAGCATAGTGGAAACGGGTTTACAGAGTCATGCTAGAGGATATTCAAATACAGCGTCTGCAGATTTAAGTAAAACTTATAGACTACGGCATCGTTGAACAGGAGAGTGGATAGCTAAAAAGCGCTTAGTTCTATCTGTCTTACTGTATCCCATAAGAAAAGTGAAAACAGTGCTACCACTATATAGCCTATCATATGTCAAGCTCAAAGCCCCAATGTCAGGATCAGCGCGGTCTGCTTTGGGCATCCGTAAGTGGTAAAATCGTCATGTAGCTGAAGATATATTGTTAACTGAGTCGCAGCTGCAGGTCGAGTGATCAATTACATGACATACGCTACTCCCCTCTTCATAGTCTGCGAGTAACCTCCATCTATTGCTCCCATCTGATATTTATAACCAACAAACGATTTTCTCCATGCCAAATTTTATTCTGAAAACCTGTGTTGCATGAACACTGGTCTGCGGCGGATAAGTGTCTTTCCCAATATGTAGTTCTTACTTATACAAGCGTGGATAATATGTAGCTTAATCTTCAGCCGGTTCGAATATTCCCTTTGGCGATGTCGCACCTAATGCAGGCCTTTCGGGATTACTGTATTCAATAAGCCGCAGTATGTTACACCGTGTGGTAAGTATCTGTGACTTTACTATGTCGTCTTCAGACTACATACATAGCCACCCTTTTATTTTCGTGTACTATTTATATTCCTGCTAAAACCGTGGAGAAACAAGCTATGTCTCTAAGCGAAGCGATTATTTTCTTTTTTCCTTTTCAGCTGAGATATGTACGTAGTTCTACTCCTAAACACGATATCTTCGCTCAGGTCAAAGACCGTTGAGTCCAAGACATAAGGCAAGCATCTAACCTGTATAAACCTAAGCCGTGCGATGGTGCTCAGGGGTAATGGGGATACTTGGGGGACTTTGACAGGATTCACAAATGCCACTTTTGTGAACGGTTCCACAGACTACAGTATTTGTTGCCCTTCTTGCTTGATTCTCAGCAAATCGATGATCGGCTTTGATCCTCTGCAGTAACATGAAGCGATAGATAGCGAAGAGAAGAGCTGCCACCGCGGTATAAGCGCCAGACACCGAAACGGTTACGATCGCCATGACCGACCATGTCCCATGGTGAGCGGTATAGACATTTAAAATGGTGTTGAGGAGCCCCGTAATAGAGTGGATCAGGACGGGCCTAAGACGGTTAGCAAGTATATAGGACCTGGAAACCAGTGCTATACAGGAAGATTTTTTCAGCCGACTATATATAGTTGGCCCTCCACCCCCACCACAGGGAGCCACATCCAGCGATCCTAATTACATAGAGGATTGCTGCTATACTCAGAAGCGGGATATGCTGGACAGCCCGGTAGATCACTCCACCGGCCGTATCTTCGATGAACGACGACTCCCGCAGAGTGGTAAACGTTCCCGGAAAGATGAGGAATCCCGCCAATACCAGCCACGTGCATATCGATGCAGCCATGTTATAGACGAGGGGAATCTGCTCCATCTCTAGCAGAATATCGACATATTGGCTCTGGATAGCTGGATTAAGTTTTGCCGTGGGAGAGGGTTCGGAGAGTCTCTCCTTCCACCGCGGCCATATTGCCGCCCAGGGAATTCGGGACATAGACAACTGCCTCATGACGATAGGAGCGTCTGGTCCAGCAGGGTGCAGATATGGCGTCACTGCAGCATACGGGACATTGGGCCCCGTTACTACTTTATAATAAGGTGCAGATAAGTCGGGATCCCATCTAGCTGTGGCCCGTAACATGTGTTCGACGTCTGTTTAGCTCATGCAACTTCCAATGACCTTCACAACCGCAAATTGAGCGATTTTATTCCCCTGCAAAGAGCCGCCGCAAGGGACGCATATTTGGTAAATAGTATGGTATGTATTTGGTTGGACTATAAGGTCTACGGAAACTGCTGCCTTGTTGGACTCTTTCCGCTCCTATTTAAATAGAGTATACAGTAGAAGAGTTTCTAGCTGGAAAACCGCTAGATCTCAGCCGTAACCTGATCGCTATCTCCTGATATCCTAATCTTGCCGCAACAATGTAGGTCATCCACTCATTGTTTAATAACTACGTAAAAGCCACTCCGGAAGAATTGACATCATGCGCCTCCCGCAATTGGTCGACCAATCGCGACGGACGTTCTTGTTCGCGCTTCGGTTCGTAGTCACGGCATGTATTCTAAATCGGTCGATGAGCAGCTCTCATCTTCTTTTTAGTCAGATAATCCATACGCGTTTTCATCGGGGACATACCACTTGGTTATCCAACGCGTTAAATAACTGGCGATCCGAAGACAATTTAAATACGTGGTTTCGGCCGCCCGCACCCACAACAACCCAGATATCCATACCGAATTAGCTCAGTTCGTAGCATTTTTGGAAAATAGTCTGCCGGCGCCGACGTACATTCCGTAAGCCTGGGATAGTGTTTATTATAGTGGCCAAAAAATAGGAGAATTCTGCACGACGAGGAGATTTGGTCGGGCCATAATGGGCGATTCTAAGTCTTTGAAATACTCGCGTGGCAGCGCAGATCATCTATTACTTACATATATATCCCAAATGGCTCGTCTTGTCGCTCTATATATAAGCCAAGTCAATACAAAGGCACCTGGGAAGGCTCTATTAGGAATTTGGCGTATTACCAGTAGTACGCTAACCCGATCCGGGTATTCGTCCCTTTCTGGTCAACGCAAGAAATTTAATATTACGAAGGGCAGAATGAGGTGGGTCTCACATCTAGATTTGGCTGTTTCCCCACACACGCTACCATGGTTTACTTGAACATAGCGCAGCAGGTAATCCACAAGCTTAACCCATCAGTCAGTCCGTCTTTCGAATGGCCGCGCACGTAGGCACTTGTATAGAGAGTTATTATGTTGCCCTGAAAGTACCGAGAGCGAATGAAGACTAAATAACCAACAGTACTGTATCTTCCGGAAACTACTATATAATCTCAGCCTTCACGGCGAAACACCCAGAATAATAGTGGATAGTTCTACCTATACCGACAGTGACCCGAGTGCTGCATAGTAATATCCTTCGATATACTATCGTGTTTAAGATTCTAGGATATATTCCATTAGTTTTTGACTCAAGATTCATTTTACAAACGGCCAAGTATTTATCTGAGCCATATAGTCTATAGCTTGCAGGCTATATCTATTTAACGCATAAATTTCCTACGTCGAATGCATCATCCTGATAGTTCACTCTTCTACAATATGCCGGCCCCCACGCAGCCAATAATAATCCCTAATAAGCCCCAGAGGCACCATACAACGAGAGAGGATTATCTTTACGGATATATCCCGAACACTGTCGTCCACTCCATATTTACCGCTCCATTTGAATCACATATAACATGGACAGAATGGGATGTTGCCCTCGTGAATATGCGGCATCATGAAAATCTTTGGATTGGAATTGAACGGAGCATGCATCTGAGATACGCTGCGGGTTGTTTCGCCCGATGTGCGTATCTAGAGAACTATATTGAGGATCAACTGTTAATGTTGGATTCTGGAAAACTTGGGACAGACGTGCCAAGCCGACGTACAGGAAGATACTATTAGGTAATTAATATGGTGCAGTATATAAGGCCACACTACATCCAGAACGAAGAGCGAGCGGGGCGTGGTAAAAATATATGGTATATATTGTTATCTTGCGCCAATCTGCCTGCGGGCAAAATCAAATTATTAAATTCGCATGCGCAGATGTGAGCTGTAAAAAGGTTATGTAATAGCGCCTACAAGAAAATATATATAGAGTACGTCATCTATTCAATTATAAAAATAAGCCCCGACAGAATCCAATGACTGTGGCGGAGTCTTATAGTCAACAAAATAGCCATCAATAACATGCTACATCGATACATTAACACCTCGTAGTTTCTCGCAAGCGGACTTCTAACCGTGTTACTCTTGAAGGAGCGGCCGTACAGACAGGAAAAAGAGTAAGCTCGCTGTGCAGGGGCACTGGTGAAGCTGTTTCGAGACGCGACATGGGCGACAGCTTATATAACTAATCTAGTATGTTAAGTACTCCTTATAAGACGGCCAACGCCGGCCGCAAAATTCTAGAGCTTATTTCCCGCTCTCCTGGATCTGTATATTGCTATGCGGCCCGAGCGGAATGCCTCTTGGTTTTAACTTATATCGGAAGAGGCTGGGCTTTTATTGCTCTATAATACAGCGCGCCCTTTTCACTTAGCATGCGCTGGGGGATTGTATTAAAATAGATATTCTGCACTGACTGGATTTTTGGGCCGAGCACGCAAGGATCGAGCGCTCCGTCAACTTTTTCCTGATAATCGAATACGTAAGGCGACTAGATTCAACTTATAGATTGATTACCGGACCGCCTTATTAAGTCGTCCCGTCTTGTTTGCGGATAGCGATCCTTATGAGACACCAGGGCCCCTTTGCTCGGAGCCTCCCAGGCAGGCGGAGCAAATTCCCATGTCTTGGGCAAAGACAAACGAACCCCAGATACTAGATATTCTGCTGGCATGGTTCCTGCTACCATTCGCACACGTGGTCTGTATCTTTACGGACGACGTTAATGGTATAAAGGGAGTGCAGACGCTCCTATAAAGCTGGTCACTCGTCGGGCGCGATACGATCTATCCTCCGTTATGCCTGCGGATTATCGTGGTTGTCGAGACGGATGAGCAAAGTCTAGAAAATAGCCTGGAAGATCCTGCGATCATGCCGGCGATGTTCCTACAATCAGGCGACCCGGAATTATTCGCTAGCGTCCATCTGCTGCGTATTTCTCAAAGCCATGAGTTGTCCGATAAGACTCGCTTCCGGCTCTTAAAGAGAGAGGTTCTTAAAGCGCTGGATTGGGCGGATCGGGATCGGCTAGAGATCCAGACTCGCTTTTCAAGCGCTCATTTGCCGGGTCTTTTACACAAAGCCGTAGATCATATAGCTCAGAACCCCCTCAGCATCTTCAATTTGATTACAGCTCTACGGCCAGAGCAGCGATCCGATAATTAGGTCTCTTATATCGCCCATTACCTGGGTCAATCGAAGGCTGTCATGTCCGCCGAGACCCAGGATCGGATAATTGCCTCGAGCTTGTTGCTTGAGGCGTTCCCACCAAACACACACGGTCAGTGGACTACAATACATCATGGGTGCTTCTAGCCAAGCCGATACTAATGTATGAATCTAGAGTTCCATCCGAATAACATTTTCCGGGAACGGTATCGGAGCCCATGCCTTCATGCCCTGCAGCAGGTATTCGGTCCCATAGACACCGGAGCTCGGTCCCACTCGATAGAGTCCTCCTTCGTGAGCTGCTATGCGCACGCGGTGGGTCGAGAAAGTTCTCCACTCGATGTACATGCGCATAATTTGGCCCAGTTCCAATCGATATTTCAGCATCTTTACAGTAATCACTCCTGTTTGGGCTGCCTCGTCAGTAGCCCCCAGAATTCCCTGCCTTGCGGTCATACTCTATGTGATGCTTGTGTTCAGAGGTACGGTCAGCCGAAACCACGGGCTGAATCGGTATATTTCTTCGAGGAATGCCCGCTATATCAACGACCCGGTTTGATTTCCATCGCAATTCTTCCCTCCACGGCAGCGGTGCGCGCTCTGACGGTTAATAGAGGCGGCGTCAGAGTTGTCATCTCCCTGCAGATATTGCTCGAATTGCAGGATATCCTTGGGCCTAGATGTTCCTTATCCGACCTGATTGATATAGCGTGGGGAACCAGTGCAGATAATAATCGTTTGAATATTTCGAACACTCAAACATTCGAATATCCTTCTCATACCGGACAGGTGCTCTCGTTGTCCTGGACGTTTTTATTTTATGAAAATCTTTTCAGCAGTGTATCGATACCGTCCAGCACCTCTTGTGGAGTTTCTTTAGCGAACAGCAGTATGGGTTGTTGCTCGCCAGATGATGCCGCACGCTGCGCGCTATCAGCGGCCGGAATCTCTACGATATAGACAGACTCGAGGCTCTTTTCCGCAACCACTACGGCAGTAGCCTGCGTCTTTGGGGCCCTAGAATGTTCGGAACCAAAGTCGGTGTTACAACCACTAGCACTGCGAGAGGGCCTGTTATCCTGACGAATTATAAACTGGTGGCTCAGCGCCACGAGAATGTTAGTAAACTATAAGCTATGTTCTGGACTGTGTTTTTATCTTCATTAATCCGTATGAACCTGTAAAACTCAACCCTATCACGTCGCTATAATTAATATATACTTACGTGTCCGCAATTTGATCCTGTTAGATCTTAACCGCGTACTGACAAATAAAAAAGGTACCATTATTGGTCTGGCATGGTTTCGGATAAAGAACCGTTGGTGTGGATGTGGTAGGTATTATTCCTGCATCTTAGTGCCGACCGCTAACTGTTGTTAGAGTACGCGTGCTTCGTCTGCTGCCCCGATGTGAGTGTTTTCGATGTCCGCGCGTACTATCGCTGACTTACTCTAGGCTCTTTCGTCCAATTCGCCTGCTGTCTCTTAAGTACTGCTGAGATGGCGGCTTAATGCACAACTGCCCCGCCACTCTATGTACCCAAGAGCTCAAGTATATGTGGCCATGGTCACCGCCCCTAGGGGTCTTACTATCGGTTGGAACCGGGGAGAGTAGAAAGTGGGCAGATTAATCCCCGCCTAGCCGCGCATCCCGTCTCGTTCCACGCCATCATTTTTTCTGGCCGCTGCATAATACGCTCATGACAGAGACAGACGGGAAAGTGTCCTGATTGCGATTTATCTTCTAGGCTAGTCGCGCTCATAGCGATGCCTTATTCCGGCTTGACATTTCCTTGCCGGGACCGACGCCCCCTTTAAATACAGCCGACCAGATGGATGACCTTATCCAGCAAGCCAGAGCATAGGGTGTTGGCGAAACAGGCCGCAGAGATCTCTTTAGGCTTCTGACACAGAGCTTGTTTTTCAAGTTAGCCTCTGCCCCTGAGCGGGATCATCGCGGCCTTTCGTTTTATTGCGTCGGTGCAGTCCGTTGTCGTATCCCAGGGAATGTGTTTGTCGCGGCGTTTCATTGGGCCTCCCAGCTCCAAAAGCAATACATTCTCAACGGCCGCTACCTTGGTATAGACGTGGATGAAGGACCGGTCTGTCGGGAATATGGGCGCTACTGTTTGCTGTTGAAGTTCAAAGTGCAGCGCTTGGAGGAAATAGTCCATTTGTTAGTTCGACTAGATAATAGACATCGAGATCCGGTAGATAGCTTCCCGAACTCTATACTTTGGTTCATGAAACGTCAGGGGTTCTCACCCGCTTTCGGCTTTGCGGGCCATGAGATAGCTGTGCGGGATAAGTATCGGGCTTGTGCAAAGCGGATCGGGACTCGCCAAAGCCTTCGAGTAATAAAGCTGAGAGCTCGGCGGAGAGTCTGTACTGCTCACGCCATTGTGTGCCCTGTTGAGGGGGCTGCTCAATTTGATAATAACCTGGAAGAGTGATAGTCCAACGGAGTTGAAGGTTATTAATCAGAAAAGCAGGATTTATGTTCCACGCGTTTCAATATTTTGCACTTCGAATAATGAGAGAAATAACGATTCGCCAACGCATAGACGCTTATATGATCGGAGTTGTGTGATTGTAGAATAAATATAAGTCAAAAAAGGCATAGGTCTCCATTATTCGTTAGTGAACATATACGCGCATTTAAACCTGTGCTTACTGAATATAATTTTTTTTGCCTCTAAAATATTACTATTATAGGTCTGTATTTTGAGAGATACAAAACTCCAACAATGGAATGGAGAGATTGCTGCCCCAAAAGCAGCATCGTGTTTATACCTAAAGCCAGTAATATAGCGATCGAAAGCTTTAATGCCTAAAGACCCTGCGAAGCACCGATCCGTGACAGTTAAGCCGGGACATATACTGTAACGAGGTCTGTCTACATGGCCGAATACTGGGGTACTGGCCAGAGCCAGAGATGTTAGGACGATATATACCAAAGCATGTCTATACCGCGAAACAGGCACGGAAGTTGCGTCCATTAGCGACTATTTTAATGTTATGAATCACGCACCGATAAAGTCGAGGTTATCGCAAATTAATTAGCGTCACTTTTTACCGTCAGTGCACGGCCTTTCTACAGTTAAAGAGCTAGATGATTCCGCGAGACACTTTGTAGTTGTTTCCCAATTTATTCGTTCATTCAATTGCCCTATTACAATGTTCAATGGCAAACTCCGTGGCCGTGTCGAATTATGGAGGCATCGAAGAGTTAGCCGCGAATCTGAAAGCGAAGATTCTGAAATCTGGGGCGATTGGACCCGCCCAGACCGACCAACATCGGTGGAAGTTCGAGTGGCACAGGGGGGTGGACATAGTTCTACAGTCGACCTGATGCCGTGCCATTTGCAATGGGCCAAAAAAGAGGCTACCGACGACCCCGATGGGCGTGACATCCTAACGCACGTGACTTATAAGACATCTTATCTTCGAGCGGAAAATACCTACTACCGCAAGATCCGACGGGCGGCGATTCTATTTCAAGCTGAAGTCGAAGCGGCTCTCCTTACCTCGAATTCAGTGCTACAGCTGCGCAGCCGCCTGGAACAAATCCAGAAATTAACCCCCAGCGAGAAAAGAACCACCAAAGGGTGGAGACAAAGCGTGCTTGGGTTTATAATACCGCGCACCACTATTCTTCGTACTGCAATTGATGACTGCCAGGTCGCTCTTGAGCAGGTGGATGCTCGTTACCAAAACCTACAAAAAGCCGAACAAAATTTTGGATTTGTCTTACGAAGGATTGATCAAGAATATGCTGATCTCTTCTCAGTTCGACTAAGTAGAGGGATGCCGTACTTTTAAAACGGATGGAGCTTGGCTAGTTCTCCATTTTCGTGAATCTACCAAGCCGGAAAGTTTTTATTATGCCATCTGGAGTTACTGTACGTCTTTCTATGGAAGCATCCGCTGTTCGACCCTGGGCGTAATACGCCCATCTGTTTCTATACATATCGTGGATCAACTGGGGCATTTATCAATGCTTCAATTTCTGATATATTCCCCCATACAGCAATAAGCCCCAATATCTGTGTCTATTATTGCACTATTTCCCTATTTTACGGTAGCGTCGGGGTGATACATAAGCATCGCCCACGCAATAGTTGTTTTACTGTATCTCCTGCATCAAGCGTTAGCAAGTCGTTTGCAGATTTATGTCAATTCGTTTGCTTTTTATGCCAGCGTATGCTGTGGTCAGCATTAGGAAGATTCTTCTCCCCAAGTCACAGCTGGTTGCAAAACCAGTATCATCCCAGAGGAATTTTTCCTTCTCTCCCAAACTCTATACCTAGAAAATGCATAGCATCTTTTGCCACCAGGCCAAAAGTTCTATTTCAAGGTTGCGTATGTATGGCATGAAAGTCGGATGATTTTCTTCCTGTAATGTAACATGTTCAGCTATGTACATGCTTCATGCCATGTTGCCAATCACCGAACTAGAAAGCCACTCACCGTAGATCATGCCAACCCTGGTGCATTGTTCCAAGACAAGAACGGAATCTAATTCCTTAAGCCTTTTATAATCTGGCTATGTCCTTTTTCCTCCTACAAAGACTTGACGCGATTTCCAGCAACGTGTTCTACTGTACATATTGTCTCCGCCCCAGTACTTTTCTCGCCTTTAGCTCCATCCTTTTATCGGGTTTAATACTTCTCGAGCAGCCTTTTCAGCTCATTATATTTGAAAGCATAAAACAGAGCAGTCTCTCCTTCGTCGGTCTCAGCGTGGACATTAGCGCCGTTTTCGAGCAATAATTTCGCCATTTCCAATTGACCTTCCCATGCAGCGTAGTGGAGTGGGGTCCACGTCTCAAAGTCTTGAAGATCGACATCAGCACCGCTATTTAGCAGCACGGCCGCCGTTTTTGTGTCATTGCGAAGTGCTGCAATATAGAGGGGTGTTGTACCATCATTCTCTACAGCGTTAACATCAACACCTTTAGCAACCAAGCCGCAAATTAAAGCATGATAACCAGCTTCCACCGCTATATAAAGAAGTTTCTCGCAAAATTTCCTGGTAGGGTCCCATTCAACATCATCCCTACCCAGTAAGATCTCCACTACTCCCAACTGAGGAATAGATAATGCTGATTCAAGTAGCGTCTTGCCATGTCTATCCTTTGCGTTGACATCAGCACCTTTGACGATCAACAGTTGTAGTATATCTGTGTGTCCTCGCCTTGCAGCCAAATAAAAAAGCATACTGCCATACTCGCCCGTAGGATCGAATTCGATACCCGCCCTCCTAAGCAGACACTCTGCCACTTCCAAATAATAGTTAGCTGCTACTGCTTCCAACGGAGATTTGTTATTATAATCCCTTGAATTAATATCCGCCCCTTCGTTAATCAACAGGGTTAGGACCTCCTTATGGCCATTCTGTGCGGCCAAATGAAGCAAGATATGGCCAAATGTATTTCGAACGTTGAAATCAATATTATGCCTGACTAATAATATTTTCATCGTCCTTGTATCACCTTGAAGTGCTGCTAACTGAGCCGGCAGCTTCGACATACTACTATCAATATCCGAGTACTCCAAAGATATCTCACCTGATTTGAGGAATGCCATTATTAATAATATTTATAATGTAGACAGCCGGCTTACGACGCAACGCCTAATATTTATACCCATGGTACCCGTGTGATTGGTAATATGGATCGCATTTTGTGGCAGAAAATGCTGAAACGTACGTTGCAAGAGCGAATTCAGTGGTAGATAATGTTTTGACGCACAGCGGCTACCTGTCCTGGTATATTCTGGCGCCCTAATTTCAATTTACATTGTGAAAGATTAATCGCGCTGTGCTGTATCACATTAAATGTATTCAAGTCATATTTAGTGAACTGATATTATATATAGCTATGCTGTATTTCGTAGCCTGCGGCAACCACGGACTGTCTCTCTAAACGACCAAGCGCGGGGTTATCTGCGTTATTCGACGCTGCGACATTGCTTAGAATTAGCTTGGCAAACAAACATACTAGTTCCCGTAATTCTTTGAGCCACCGGCTCTTAACGGCGGTCGGATATTGGTCTATCTTTATAGGGAAATAGAACAGTGTTTAGAGAAACTCAGTAAACGGCGTTAGCGATACTTTACCAGCGAGCACCTTGATCGAAAATGTTGGGGAATTTGGACAATAAATTGAGCTCCCTCCTTACCGAGAATTAAGGTATTGATCAGTTTTGCGCCTTGTCTTTCCAGATCATATAGAGTCTTGCGCGCGAGGCTCCTACTTGACCAAAACAATTCACACAGCAATGTCGAGGAAATTTCGCGGAGCATACATAGCCTGATAGTATAATACGATCCGCTGTGATTACAATACTTGAGCATTGTGCTGGCCAGGCCGATAAGTTACTTTCAGACCTCATCAGCAAATTGAGATATACAAGTCTTTTGAATCTTAAGTCAATTTGTTAAATAAGATACCAAAAAGTAATTATGCTAGTATTACCTCTATATGGTTTGCATTTCACCTGACCACGGCATGATCAGGAAACCGAGGAACAATGCTCTTACCGGTTACATGCAAAGCAGGACTGCTGCTTTTGTAATTTACAATCGACTCACGAAATTGCTTGCTTTCCACATACCTCCCAAGAAATTTTCCAAACTCCGTTTGGCAGGCTTTGTGAATATGTTTTTCCCAATGTTCTACATAGTAACAAAGTCCCCAAGGACTCAAAGCTATGGATCCTGTTCCATTAGATACATAGACCAGTGACAACGGCACAGAGCACCACTGTCAAAGACCGTTATGCACAAAATGATCCGCTTTCGTGCGGCTGATGCGAATCGCGCAATGTGGCTTGCGTATGTAACTATGGTACCAGATTCAAGATAACGCGTTTCGTTCAGTCTGATTTCCGGGAATGGCCCTTGACGTGAACCAAGCGGGGAATGCAGCTGAATATGAGGTATGAATGCGACTGTCCTATCGTCGATCTACAATCATCTACAACAATATTACTCGGGTTACCTCACCTAATCTTAATGTTACGCGAGGTTTGATGCAAATTGGCCAACAGACCTAACCCATGCCGCTGCCAGTGATTTGTGGACGCAGTTTGACAAACAAATCAGGACATATCATACGTGGACAACACATAATGTCTTGCATCAAGTCAGCGATAGGGAAACAACATATGTGCCAATGCGGAGGAAATAATTGGTGGCTGCATGCCCATTCGCACAACTAGTGCAAGCAGCTGCGCCGCACAAGGCGTGGCGGCTAGAATGGAAATACCTGGGTGCGTTTAATTTGGGCACAAACCGCCTCACTCAATATAATAGCCATAAAGTAACAGCCTCAAACCAGACACTAACCAGAAGTTCATGATTGGGTAAGATTTTTTAATATTATCTCAATGCGCGACAGACACCTGCAGGCGGCGGCAAAACGGGATATATACTTAAGGCAAGGTCAGGAGGCATTGGAACGTGGTTTTCCCAATCACCAGCCGTACCTTTGCTGCTCCAATTCCTTTGGATCGAATACTGAGATATTTTTCCCTAGCCATGATGGAATCATCTAGTGGTGTCTCGAACGAGTTCCTTAGTTACTGGGAAGATCTCAAACGCGCCGTCACGAGTTTTGGGACGGTAGCAAAATCATTGGACCGGGTTGAAGAGATTGTCCAAGAGAATCATGCCCTTAGGAGAAAGGCTACAGAAGCGGCTGATAGGATAACTGAGCTCCAATCGGTGCGGGATTCCCTAACTAGAACATTTGAGCAACGATTTGAGACCTGGAACTCCGAGCGTTTAGGACTTCAAGCCCAGGTAAATCAAGCAATATCCCGGAGGGACCACGAATTTTCCAACAATGAGAGACAGCTTAAGTCACTGGAAACCCAGTTATTGCACATAAAGTCGGAGGTCCTTCAAGGCACACAAGCTCTACAAACAATGAAAGCAAATTTAACGGGAACCCAAAAGAAGCTGGACGATTTATTGTCGGCGTTAGAATTAATACAGTTGGATGAAAGCTTATAAGTCTTGTTTTCTAACTTTAATGGGTACTATTGTCTGATGAAAACTCCACATCAGCAATAAAGAGCTGGAAGACCTATCAGCTAGGTTATACCAATTTTGCCAAAAGTTCTTCGCGTTGGATCTTCCAGATGAATCAGCAAAGGTATAAGAAAAATCCCAGGTGTCTATGAACCTTGCTAAAAAAGTCAGGCAGATAACCGAGAAAGTTTTCTGCGAAGAACCGCGGCTGCTCCGATGGAAAGGCCCATCTTCTATTCATCGCGAACTCCGACAATTGGCAGATAGTAATCCGCTTCGTGAGGTAGTATTTAGGGCCATCCTCATAACCACGTATGTCGACGATGAGTGTTCCTTTGACGAAGACAAGTTGGAAGAGATCGTGCATCGTGTCCGACGGGTCTTACTGTTAATTTTGCTAAATTAGTCGGATTTCGAAGATGACCTTCGGGAACTCCTTTATGATGCTCTATATTTGTTCACACGTGCCCGTGCAAATATTAACAGAGTTACTGCAACGGCCGAGAGCACTGATTTCAAGTCATTCCCAGGGTTTAATCTTGACGAAGGGTTTTGCCTGGGACTAAGTGAGGACGAGCATCTGCATTATTCACCTATTATCTTATTCCCCAAAGTGTATACCCGTGGAGCTTCCCATCCGCTACATTCTGGTTATGTCCTCCCGTCTGGCAGCACCTTATTTCTGTATAGTATCTCTGAAGTTCAGGAACAGGTGGCACGCATACACAGAATGTCTCTCTCCTGTCAATAAGGAGAAATAGTCTTTTCTCCCTCAAGTATCGCGCCACTTTAATGATTCAGAAAACTTGATGGATTGTGTCATTGCATATAAATACCTACAATCAACATCGATCGTGCTCCAATTTTGGGTAATTTTACAAGGCTTCCCATCCATATAGACTAGTTGCCTCTTGGGCTAACTTACATATTCTCCGATGCAAATACGGCATAAAGACCGTCTACAGCCAAGTTCCAGTTGCTATCTTGCAAAAACTAACCAATAAATACAGGTCAGCTGGTCCATGTAAACTATCTCCCTGAATCGTTAGGATTCATGTTTGTCCCTCTTACGCGCACCTTTCTGAACCTCTTGCCTGACTGACCTATTTCGACACAATATCATGCCCGTGACAGCCTTGCGCACTCTTACATAAACTTCAGTGCCATGAAACTGAGATGCAATACTTGGTTCTTTCTAAATGCAGTATGATAAGAAAGGGAAATCAGGCTATGGAGTGCCAGTAAAGCATCATCATATAACCCAAATTTATCTTCCTCGCAAACAAATCATGCATTTCTATCAAATGACCTGGAACCAGACCTAGGTTTTCTTTGGGACGGATACTCAGAAAGTAGATGTGCCAAAGAACCCTGGACATTACAGTATCGTAGTGGTGCCAATCGAAGGATATATTAAGCTCCAAACGCCAACTACGGATATATGGATAACAGAACGAAAAGAATTCCACGAGAAAGGCGCATGTGGTTTTGGTGTCCACGGATCAGAGACTACCATTCAGTACTTTAGGTTGTTCCTGTTCGTCGCTGTAGTTGCCTCCATATTCTTATCACGTGGAGACGACCATGTGGACCGCATGTCCTTACTGCGCGCTTTAAATATCCGGGATACTTGGTTTGGATATATCTTGACAGATTTTAGTTCTTAAACTTTCATCCATGCTTTACGTAGCCTGTGGAGGGCGCCTTTGCAACTAGGATCCTGTCCGCCTTAGATAGCGCCTTGCCGAACGAGTGGGAAGCTAAGTCAGCCACAATTGTGGCTGTGGCAGCACAAGCGTACGTGCTTTATGTTTCAACAATAATTTCCTGACCAGCGCCACGGTATTGCCTGGCATTAGCTACCCTCGGAAGGCTTGCAGCTACGTTCTACTAAAAACTACCTGCATTTGCCTGACAAGGTTTATATGAGCTTGTCTGTTCGCTGTCTATATAACGTAGTAATAATATTTCTTCGTCAGTTTCGTAATTAGGCCGCAGCCATTCGAAGAGCTACTCCACGAACACATGGGATTCTGCATACTCATGTCTGGATTTCCGGGATGTCCAACTCATGCCCAGTGGGTATCTTGTGAGCATCGAAGCAAAAAGTATTTAGACTGGAGGTGGTAACGAAGGTTGCAAGCTGGGAAAATTTATTACTATGAATGATTAAAAAGGGATATTTTAAGCCTGAACGACTTGATTCAATATAAACATCCCAGAAATTTGAATCTCAAGTCACACAAAGAAATATACAAAAGCTTCCCGGATCCCAGACCCCAGATCCTAGCTAGTAAAGCATTCATGCCGTTACCGAAGCAAACATCTGTGCATAAAATATATAGTCCACGTCAATAGCTACCGTTGAATAGGTTTGTAGTTTTATCGGATTTCCCAAACTGAAGATTATGTCCAGTACCGTACCTGTCCCGGAAATCATCTTGTTGTGTCTATTTATCAGACTCGTCCTCTTCCTCGAAATGCTGGCGGTGGTCACTGAAAAGCTTCTGAATTGTGTCATCTGACATTTATCCTAGCCATTGAACTGACCTGGCCCCAGTCACAATGCGTTTGGCCGATATTAGATCACCAATTATTGATACGACTAATTGGTGCGAATGATCAGCGGATTCGACGTCCTCGAAAAGGTTTGTGCGAGCTCTTTCTACAAGACTAGACGCATCTATACATATATCAAGACATTTTGCGATGCTGTCCCTTTCCTCTCTTACGTGGGCCAGGCTAACATTAACTCCACTTATATCTTCTGACGGTCGCCCCGTAGATGCACGCAATTTCTCGTTAAGTTCCATCAAACGGGCGTTAAGAGTTGTTGAGTTCTCGGAGAGCCTGGATCGAAAATCAAAAAGCATGGCTTTTGTGCTGATCTCCGCGGTACGAGATGTGGCGTCTCTTTGTTCAGATTTCAGTGGTGGGGTTTCACCTCCGTAATGGTCTCCTGAAAGGCGTGCTTAAGAGTGTTCAATGAATTCAGCGACCTGCGCACATATTCGAAGGCATTGTTCCGTGCTCTCTTTTTCTTCCATTGTATCATTCAGATCAATAGAATCCCTGCCATGAGCACTTCCGCGCTGAAGTAATGATTGGAGCCGCTCATCTATATTTTCCAGATGCTCCCGAAGATCAGATTTCGCCTCCTCGACCATCTGCTTATATTCGTCTAAAACACCAGCAGTAACAGCAGCCTGGCGACTAGATTTATTGTCACACCCGGTCAGTACGTAAAGGCTTTTTATAGCATGCGGAGTCTTACAAAGTTGCACCACCGAGAGCAATACCTATCATAGCTTTATAGCCAGCTAGCGTGGCTCTCAGATTCGTAATATCTCCACCCCGATACTGCAATTTAGCCCAATCACGAAAACTTCTTCTTTCTCCATCTGAGTGGGTTACGCAGTTGTTGATGATCTCTTCGAACTCCTTACAAATCTTCCCACATCGCAAAAGAGGTAACTTCAACGCGGCAAACTCAGCTTTATTCTGCACGATTACCTCCCGCAGATTGGCTAGGACTTGAATGAGTGACTCGAGATCGCTCCTGAACTCACGGATTGTTCGCTTAACGGACTTGAAGCTTTCGATGGTCTGGTGGAGCGATTTACTTGCCTAAAAAGCGAACCCGGCAAGGGTTATCAAGCTGAAAGTTACCGAAATCGCTTCTGCCATGTTATTATCCAGCAACTCCAAGGACAATTTACACAGCGAAGAGACATAAAAGAATCAACTGCGCATAGGATATAACTACCACAGAAGAACGAGGGAGGGAATGTTCCGTATAAATGAAATATAAAAATCCTGATGGCGTGAAAAGTCGCCCGCGATTGAAGGAAACTGGGTTTCGAGTTGATCATCGAGGAAGTCGACCCTTTCTTGGCCTAGTCCGGCGTCTTACTAAGAGCGGATATCGGAGTTGTCAACCAAAATGACCGGATACCGGAGATACAAAATATCCGTATGATCAGCCATTGATCCTGACGATCACGTTTCAACTATATGGAACATTGCGTGTTCAAAAGACACAGATGGAAATACTTA
>VCAU01000205.1:0-35560 GCA_015844325.1 Aspergillus nanangensis | reverse complement strand
TGGGCAAAACCAACAAGAGTTACTATTGGTGATTCTAGAAGTCTGTTGCCGCTGCTTTAGGGGCGTATCTGGACAAGCCCATATAGAAAGAAGCCTTGCGTGTCATTTGTCCCAGTCTGTCGAATTTACGCGTGCCTAAACGATTGAAATCAACAAGGGCCTTTTCGTCAGCCTATTTAAAACCAGCCCCCAGGCCAAATTCTAGAAGTTAAACATGAGTTGCCTGACATTACAGAGAATAGAGTACTTTTCAGGGCCCATCTACTGACAGAAACAGACGATCTTTACAACAGGAGACCTTCAAGAGTCTTTAAATTATGCTTTCGTCTTTAGCTACTCGTTAGATTTCAACATATTGATGATATATAGTTAGATTGGAGAAGATGCTGCATAGCCTGCCAACGCTGAATTATCGGGATGAGACAATTCAACAGAATCAATGCTTCCTGGTACCCTATTTTTTTGAAATAAAGGTAGCCTGAAGCAGGTTGTTGATTCGCACCGTTTTTGCTTGAAGCTTGGCATTTTTGGGATTTAAGGGGCGTCAACACAACTACGGTGAATCATAGTTACCACAGCCGCACTATGCAGGTGCGCTCCTACTCGTGACCATGCATCGTTGTACCATAACAAGAGGGTAATTTGAATGTGTTCTTTAACCAAGACTTCCATGGCAGATTTTACTACACCCCCTGGGAGCTTTTCTTGCTCTGTCTTAACGCCTCCACCAACAGACGGGAAATCCGTTTCCAAGATATCCTCAATCCTCAACGCTTTTCGGCGTCATCGCGGAGGCTCCCGGCCAGGTCCTTGGGTCGTTTACTCTCTCACCACTGAGACGTATGGAGCAGTGCTGCATAGACTGAAATCTGATGCCGCTCTTCAAGAATATGTTGAGTCTCGACTGCGGTCAGTTGGCGGACTTTTGATTGTATTACTACGACTGACTGACTGGTGCAACTTAGTTATGATTACGACCCGCGACGCTCACTCTTGACCATCCGAATGCCTATACCCCTTCATGAAATACTCTGTGCAGAAGTTGCCGGGGAGATAACACGTCAGCTTGAACTAGTGAGAGATAGTGCCTATCCAGAGGCCGAGTTTGCAAAAGAAATCAAACCATTTGCCTCATCACGGATTAAATTACCTGAGACGTTGGATGATGGAAAAATTGAATATATTATAAGGGAGCCAGATGCGTCGTTTGGACATTACATGGCACAATTTCCTGGTGTCGTGATCGAAATCTGTTATTCGCAGAAAAACAGGGACATTAGGAACCTTGTCGATGATTATATTTTGTGCAGTGAAGGTAGTATCAATGCCGTGGTGTGCATCGACATCGAGTATAGAGACTCAAAGCAGGCATCCGTGACTCTCTGGCGTCCAGCATATAACATACGGGATGGGGTTGAGGTATTCGAAGCGTCCCCCGTGATGAATCAAGAGGTATGATAATTCCTTCTTCCGAAGTATAACTTGCTTACCCAGGTTAATAGACTTTCCGGACAAGGGACGGAGAACCTTCGAATATAAATTTACGACTTAAATTGAATGATTTTGCAACAATCGACCTTACAAAGGACTACCCGGGACTCCACAAACACGAGATCGTTATATCTTCGACACAGCTCTGCGAGTTTCTTTCACGAGCAGAGTTGAGACAAGAGACCCAGGAAAGACATGCAGGCTCTACCAATAGCATTCGCCCAGGGGTTCAGAAGCGTCGCCGACCTGTAACTCCAGAGTCGGACTCTCTATCGGAGGATGGCCCGGCAAAGCGTGGTCATTATGATGATAGTGAATACCTCCCTAGTTCGTCTCCGGTAGGATTGGATGATTAAGATGAGCGTTGTATTGGCAAACATTGACGTCTGTCGAGGGTCAGATTTTCTCATGGACTCGGAGAGGTTTGAGAATTACACCTGGGAAGATGGGGTCATCGTTTTCTTTGTAATGATACTCTACTATGTTAATAACTGCAGGAGTTAAGACGTGTAGCGAATGACTCAGCATGTCTCGACGGGTATATTCCAAGATTTGCTTCTATCGACAATAATGTGTACGATGGAGGGCGTTATTACTTGAAATTGTGGTGCCTTTAGGGGTCCAAATATCTTATTAACCATCACTAGAATAAAAAATTTTAGTCTGTCCGCCTCAGTAGCATCCCCAAGCGTATGTCGCTTGAGTATTTTTCCAAAGCACCGCTTTTCCAATCTTCCCAGCTCAAATATCCATCTTTGTTTAGGGCCTTTCGAAGGCCTTGAAAAAGGCCTAGAAACCCGTCCCAATCAGCGAAGTCATATCCGCAACAAAATTGGAAACGATGAAGTAGTCTCCCATTTCTCACGATCTCTGCAAGGTCTTTGTTGCCTTTGTTTTCAAGTATGTTTGCAAAAGTCGACTCGTCTTTTCCAATGCTGTTTTTCCCACCATAAAAGTCGGCAACCGGAAGAAGCATGGTTGGGGATTTAAAGGCCTCTGATTTTGATGCGGTGTAAGCCCATTCCCAGTCGATAATTCCCGTGATGTTAAAATCAGTATCGACAAGTAAGTGATCTCCTTTATCATCTGCGTGCCTTAAATAGGATCGTCCATCGTCAAATCTGTAATGTAGCAATACTTCAGGGATGCAATCCAGAAGAAAGCGATGGATCAAGAATGCATCTATCTCACGCCCTGCATATCTTTCCCCATTCATAATTAATCTCAGGATAAGTTCAACACTGGAGTAAAGATATTCCCTTGGACCATTATATGGCCCAAGAGGAATCATCTGTGTGTCGATGTATTCTGTTAATGATTCACGTGCAAAAGGCCCAATATGATCGGTCTCTGGTTGATCTAGAGACCCTGTATTGCGGAATGACAGAGATTCTAATTCAATATATATATCTGCTAGCTGCGACATGATTTTCGCCCTTTGCTCCGCAGATGTAAGAGACCAGCGCAGTGACTTTCCTGGGAGTTTCTCCATGAGGATGTACCCGACCCCAACAGGAGTTTGACCATGTAGACCGTAATCAAATACCCTAGGGATAGGGAGCTTTGTTCCGCTTAAAAATTGAAGAGTCGCAACTTCGCTGCGCATGATATAATCACGGAGATCGGGCGGTGGTGAGGTAGCGTTGAATCTTCGAATACGTGCCAACCACCGGACACCATCAGAAAAATGAATATCTAGGTGATAATTCATACCACCCATTACCGATGAACGGGTTAATCTGTCGTATGCACGAGGTTGCGGCGAGTGGCAGGTAATACCACCTCGTAAAAGGCTTGCTCTAGAGAGAAGTGCAGGCAAATCGAGAGATTCTAGTAGTCGCGAGATCTCTATTCGCTCTGATTCCCGAGCAGCCATATCATATTGTTCACCATCCTTTACTTTGTTGTTAGCAAGCTCATTTTTGAGGTGAAAATGGATCATGTTGCTCACCTGCCACCTCGGACACTCGTGAACCATATGTTTAACACAAAGATGGCGGTCACAAATAACGCATTCTCCGCCCGATCGCACAGAAGTCCTGTCGCAGCCCTTAGAGTCACACTTCCACATGGTTGAGTTCGTCCTGGAAATTAAGTGATCGAGATAGTCCGATAGGCGGATGAGAAACTCTCTCAGCCCAACTGTGGCGGTCTGTCATGTGACCGTCGGCTGAACCTCTCCCGAGTATTGACTAGGTGTTCAGGTAAACCATCCACATATCATACCATTCTCCTGTCTGGGTTAGTCCTGTCTAGGTTAATCTTGATATCTGTGGTGATCTGCTGCAGTAGTGCAAACCCGTTTCCCTCGTTTCCCCCGTTTTGCTCATTTGCTCTGTTTCCTTTATTTCCCTAATTTTTCTTACAACAACATAATCTATCTGGCCTCGAACCGTCAAAACCTAGCATTGTAGCGTAACATGAAGATTGCCATCTTGCTCCTATAAAGCTACCAGCCTTGTCACCGAATGCACACTGTACTCTGACATGGGCCAGCTGCATCGCTAACTCACTCTAAGATCCATCCTTTCCTGCACACTTCCTTGAACCATGTCTTGGTTTAGCCAATGTTTGGGATTGCGCCCAAAGTTCCTGCAAACGAATAGCAACGGTTCCCCTGCATGGACGGAGAAAGAGCCGGCCTCATCGAATATGCGATTTTCTTTTCAGGCTCATAGCACTCAATCCATCAAACCAGTTAAAGATCTCCCTGAAATGTCCAGGGCACATACGATTAAGACAACGTGGCCAGCTATGCTGCCTTCAAAGCCCTTCATAGAGACAAACCCTTCCCTTGCCAACTTTCCAAAGCCTAAATCTCCCCCGAACGATGTGATTATCGGCACTTTCAATCGAGGAACAAAGACAGTCTCCTTTCGGCGATTCTCCGACAAATCCTCGACCATTGTGGAATTCGCAGGTACTGTACGACTCCTGAGGCCGAATTATATTCGTAACAACCAACGTCACAGGGGTTTAACAGCAGTGGGAATCGTCAAGCAACACAATTCTCAACAAAACCTAATCCATGGTTATCTTCCTCACGATCTATTTGGTTAATGAATAATATATGGGACCTTACCCTGGCTACCAACATCGTTGTCAGATGAAGTTGGTTTTATATCTCAGCACTCTCTCCAAAGTGTTCGACCACAAAGTCCACTCGAACATCTAGTGGGATGTCTTCAGCAACCATCGATTCCCCCATCGCCTCTTGGTAGCAGTCTAAGAATCTTGCAAAATTGGTTCTTCTCTCCGCCAATCCTGCATGTATATCATCCTGCTTGGGTTCACGGAAGTGGCGGTACAGAGTGTCCGATCGAGGAAAGCCTTTGAGACAACGGGGGCAAATATATCGGATGGAACTATCTCCGATTATGCGTCTGAGAATCTCGTTTTGCCTCTTAAGATTAGGCATTATGCGCTTGAAAGGATAAAAGAACGGCTTGGTTGCGTGGGCGATTGCATAAGGTCTCGAACCCATTTTATCTACCGACCCCCTGCCCCCCCAATATGAGCCTATGCTGCTGTGCTGGGCAGGGTAATCTTTAATTCTATCATATGCTACAAAGTACGTTGACTCGTGGAAGCAACCTGGTTGTTCGTCTCTCAATAACACTACTACAGAAGGAACGGCATCCCTGAACGGTCCAAATCTCGTGCATGAAGTCAACATCCTCGAGCTGATGCACAACGCGAGTACACCAGAGCCAATGGATCCTTCCAAGTTGCGTCTGGGCTCATTCAAGAACGCTGGGGTAATCGGCAGGTTTACCGTATGAAATGCGGCGCCGGTTGTTTCTTGCCTGCTGTCGAAGTCGATCTAACTTCCGCTCGTCGAATCTTCCTTCGTGAAGGGATGTTGCTATCCGATCCAATTCACTGCAGCTCCACCCAGCCTTGAAGCCTGGGTCAGGACATTATCCTATAGATGCCACAGTAAGTTAGCAAGTAAATAATAATAATGAATAGTATAACATACACTCGTCCTGAGAAACTTGGTGATTTCTGTCTTCTGTCCTTTATGGACTTTTTGGCGCCCAGCAGTTGATAGATGTCTTTTCATTGTTGATAAGCCATGGCGCTGGTCTTTTCCATCTGCTCCTTTACCCCTTAGGGAATAAGGATGTTCAAGAATCTGGTCACAGCGTTTACACATAACCTTTGGCGCACCATCTGTTCCATGCGCGACCTGGTGAAAGTGGCTCCAAATATCTGATTGATGACTTGCATCCCAGTGTATCTTACTCCTTCTACCATAATCGGTCTGTAACCACCAGTCTACCCAATCACTATGGGTCATTTCGGTATAAAGAACAAACGCCTTTCTTCGGTCGGGCCCGATGCGCGTAAGGGAGGTTGGAATTGTAGGGGGGATTTTTGGCCGAAGGAATTCCGGATCGAAAATATCTAATGCCTGCTGACTGCTGGATAGGTCCGAAAGAGTTGGTTGATTTGAAGGCGGGAGACAAGGGATATCATCTATCTCGCCGTCATAAAGAGAAGACGTAAAGTCAGAAGGTTGGCTCTGTGACATCGACATCGTAGCAGAAAGAGAACATAGAAAGAGAGCATTAAGGAGGAGAAGAGGAAGAAAGGAGAGATAGGATACATACCAAGTCTAGGAGACGTGTTAACTTGCTGGCAAACACAGGGTCGAGCAAACAAGTGAGTCTATTAAAAAGCAATATATGAAAACCGTTGCTAATTGGTTAGATACCACGGGTTTTAGTGAGCTAAGCCCATAGATAGCCCACGAGAGCCCACGAAAGCCCACGAAAGCCCACGAAAGCCCACGAAAGCCCATAGATAGCCCATAGATAGCCCATGAAAGCCCATAAGAGCCCACGAAAGCCCATGGATAGCCCATAAAACACAACAAAGTAAGAACAGTCACTAATTTCCAGGTTACAGCCAATGTGATCATCAAGTTTATACATATATATAATTTAACATCTACACACAAAGCGACGAAGTTACACTTACCAGTAACTAAAGAACTCTATAATCAATGATACCGATTATTTACCTGGTATTAACCCATATCCAACGGACTCACGATGAGTTTTATAAATATTAATCTGGAACTTGCTTCATCTCGTAGAAGTCATATTGCGAATCACAATCGGAACAACGAAAAATACCTGTTTTTAATTGGATGACTTAGCACCTTTATGAACATGATTTTATGCAAATATGGGCTTTCATGGGCTGGGGGTTGGGCCATGGGCTGCGTGGTAGGGCCCATCCGTGGGCCCTGATGAAGCCTAGGCCGCCCAAGAGTGACCACTCGTTAGAGGTTGTGGCCTCGCACTTCCTCTGAATCGCATATCTCGATCATCTAAAACCGTACCAGACTCATCTCCACTGCAAGATTCGTTTACCGGCCACTTATTTGATAAAGCTACCGAGGCTGATAGGCCTGTCGTCACATCAAACCTGTCGTATCGGATGTTCGAGACTAAATCATGCCATGTGAACCCAACCAACAATTTACATTTACCCTAGATGTATCGAACCGGCAGCCGTCTATCAGAAATTCTCTGACGTGATCAAACGTGACGTGTCCCAAAGAATTATGCGACTTTGCTGCAGGTATTGATGGTCAATCATGCTGCCCTAGGTGTCCCTCGTTCCTGTCGAGTGATAAATATCGAGAATATATCGCTTCTTTGCGGAAAAGTAGTAGTACCAGCGTGCCTAACCATTGCGTAAGGTGTCCCAAAAACTACAATGGCTACACAGATCCACATTCAGCACGTTGAAAATGTCATCAATTACAAATTCATATCAAAAGAATTGATTTTCCAAGCACTTTTAACGGCTGGCGCTGATGAAAGAAACTACGACGGCTACAGACCACTGTTTCCAATTGGTGCAGCCCTGATGGAGCTGCTTCTAGCTATCATAGTATGCCGAACGGGCCTTGACAAAGGTAAGCTATCGCTACTAAGTGGACCCAAAGCCATTCAAACACTGATGGATACATCATAGAGAGCACTCATAAGCTACGGAAGGAGTTCAATCATAAAGATCATTACTCCCTTGTGGCCAAGGAAACGGGAATTGATCAGTGTATTAAAAGAAATGGGCGGAATCCGGAAGAATCGCTTAAAGTTCACCGAAACGCAATCAATGCAATTATATCGGCAGTGCTACTCGACAGCTGGGATATCAAAGCTGCTCTACGCGCCGCGTTGCGGTAAGTCAAAGAGGCTGGATTTGCCAACGTTTGCACTAACGCAGGATGGAATGTAGCGTATTCATCGACGGCAATAACAAACCTCGCCTCCAGATGTTACCTGCTGCTTCAACTGTCACAACGGAGTTTCTCTTGGATATTCTGCATCCGGCCCTAGCCCAAGAAAGTGGGACAATGGACCCAACCTTGCTGTCCAACCAATCGGTAGGAGGGAAGTGGGTTTGCCCGTTTCTAACCATTTTTTTTAACCCAAACGATTCGTCAGTACCCAGCCCAACGCCAGTGCATCACAGGGCTGGGATAACGAGGGTAACACCAGAATCATTTTTCCAATTTGGCCTTCTCGATTACATCAATGAGCAAGCAGTTGAGTAGGGCACGGCGGGAGAAACTGACTTTGTCCTTTTGTCGGGGAGCGGAGCCACACCGGCTACCCCCAGCGCAGAAACGGTAGGCAATCCGGGAGTGCGCTATTGCCAAGCGAAGGAGGTAACACAGCCCGATACGACTCGACCTGCGAGGAAGGCGAAGAAAAGTACCGGTCTGCCTGTACGTATGCGTATCCGACTTATCATTCATGAATATTCGACACAGGAGAGGCAAAAGATCACAGTTCATAACGACGGGCCATCATTTGGTCAGTACTTGTGTCCAGAAATACAAGATCAGGTCGCTTTACTTGACAGTGAATTCTTGGCCGTGCTTTTTCTGAAAATCGGGGGCCCTCGGCAGATAGTAGCCCTACGTGGGATCGCCTGCAGTGAAAGAGCCCGGAAGAACACGCCTTTCGACGTTTTTAAAGGAATTTCAGTGGAACAGCGGTTACGGCTGATCCTTGAACTTGATAAAGAAGTTGCCGCCTGTCAGCTTTCCCGATGGTGCCACATTCTTGAACTATTTAAAAGTTGCGGTGGCTGTGAAACACTTTCGTCCAGTGGCAACATCAATATTACGCCGGCCACTTTCGGCGGAGAACACCGGGGCCGGGGAAATCCCATACATAAGGAGGACGCACGCGTCGCCAAAGCCATGCTACGGGCGTGTCATCCGGATATGCCGGCCGAGTCGCATGAGTTTGAATCCACAATGCGTCACATAAAGCAGTTTAGAAAACTCGGCAAAAGACTGCATATGCTTGTGGAAAAATTTGGGATGGGGATCCTGGGACTTATGTTTGATCTCAATACGGAGAATGATACCATGGCTACTGCGGATAGAAGGTGGGTTACTTTTTCATATTTCATCATGGAAGCATGCAACTCTGACGCTTTTAGGCTGCTGGAACCGACTGAAACTGTGTTCAACACGTTTCTCAATCTTCTCGACTCCTCCCAAGGCCAGATCATTCGGGAGACCAGCATATCTGTTTTACCGTTGTTACTGGCTCTGTTGCGCGGTAGACTGCGCTATCAACAACTATTTCCTTTGGAGACAGTTGACCCCGGTAGGATTTTAGAATTAGCGAAAGGTTCGCGATCCCTATTACATCTGACTCAATATGGAGAAAATCTTTTGCAGACATGACTTCACGGAGAGGTTTGTGGGAACACGACCAGGAATGGGGAGGGCCTGGCGAAATTGATTTTTCAACCACAATTCCCTAGGATTTGCTCCCCCGATGTGCTCACTCACTACCAAACTGTTTCTGAACGCATCTTAGGTTCCCTACTGGTATAATGTTGAGCAGTTCCTAAGGAACTATTGGATAAAATAGGAAGCCGGTTGAATGAACAATAGTAGTTTGTGCCTTTAGAGACTGGAGGAGTCATTGTTAGTGAGGTAGAGGTACTATTTTGCGGCAGTACGTATACCTTGTGGAGGAAAATAGCTCGGTGCAGAAGACCCACTGGTGATGATTGATGACAATCCTTCTATGGGATTCTGTTGAGATATCTTTCTAAAGATGATGAAGCTTAGCAATGTAATAGTATGATTCAATTGAGAAACGCCGCCAAACAGTGACGGCCCTGCTTGTGAAGCCGCATTACCGGCACTAATATCATTTGCAAGATCTTACTTTCTCTGAGCGCAAAGACATGTACTGGAGTAAGATCATATTTCCATACCTCAACGATGCTACTGGTTGCTACTCATTTAGCACTTGCCGAGTTGGAAGAAGAACAATTTTCAATGTAGAACGAGCCAACAGTAGGATCAAATATTCTCTCTCTAAGGCTAAATTTTCCAGTACGCCTCAAACGTTACTGAACGCCAGGCTTTCTGCGAGAGCGTCTTTTTTTCCCGCTCAGGGCTGGTCTTTGCTTTCCTTTATATTCATTGTGGATCTCCCTCAGAAGAAACCGTAACAGACCGCCCTCGTAAGCTTCTTCTTTGGGAAAATATTTCCTATTCTCAATCGTATATGTGCGCAAGTCTTCCAACGTAGAAAAAATTTCTACATGACTGCCCGTCCGGATAGACTGCAATAAATCGATCAAATTGACGTGGGTTTGGACAACAGCCTCTTAGCTTGTTAGCGTCGCTTTAACATGACTCATATGACTATGTTTAATGACAAACCTGTTGCGCGTTACTGAGTTCCGTGGGAATTGGGGTTTCATTTATACAGCGGCAAATCCGCTGCCATGATGCTAAATCTTTCGCATCGGTTCCGACCGTCGAATTAAAGGCTTGGATCACCGCAATTCGAAATGACGATCTGGCTCTTTCTCGCGCAGGGTCCTCTCGATGCCACCCAAAGTGATTACACATACGGTGAAATTCGGTATGAATGGGCCCATCCCGGTTGTAGGCGAATCTCGGATATTGTGCAAAGAAGGTATCGATTTCATCCATAGGTAGTATGGCGTCGAAGATGAATCACAATACAGGTAAAGCAGATTTGCTGAAAAAGCTAAGTGAGGCTTTGTGAGATATTTTGTGCGAGAGTGTTAGAGTAAACAAGTACGCTTTTAAACCTGTTCGTACCTAAGTTGTTGTAGTTCGGACTATAACAGTATAGGTAAGCCCCTTGCATGCCGAGATCATCCGGAATGCTATTGACAGGCAGGGTGTTGACAATCGGCGACTACGACAGAACGATAAGGCGTGGATAATAAATTATCTTTCATTCACCACGTCTCCGTGGGGCTATGCGAGCGTGACTAGAATAGCTGAAGCGTTGTTATCGGTATCGCAACTAGAATAAACTTTATATCCCTATGATAACAATCATACCCAGGAGGATTCAGATGGCAATACTTATTGAGACAGGGAATTTGGTTGAAGGCTAGAGAGTGGACAATGAGCCAGCAATCTCCGAGAGTAACGTGGTGCCAATCCCTTCGACTCTGGCTCTCCACCCCAGGTTCAGAGATGGCCAATCCTGTGCGAACTGCGGTATATGCGCTCATTTCTCTTTGCCTGCATAAATTCCTCTATACAAAAGGAGCGGCCAGATGCATCGGGCTCCTTAATTATTCGACAGCCTATTGGGGACACTTCATATATGTCGGAGGCCGACTGCAATTCGGCTTGGATGACTTCCTATTTCGCTATCCTTGCTTCGGGCACCACTCCTTGCTCGAAGGTCTGATCTCGGATGTGACCAAGCATTGGGTGGCCAAAATGCACCACCATTCTCGTAGCGCTACAATAACATCAACCGTAAGACTTATTTTCCGTTTCTCCGCCCCCAGGACTTCATTGCCTATTTTGCAAGTTCTCTTTGGCGGGTAGTCGACATTGTCTCACTAGCATTAGCCGAATATAAAATAAGGGCCTCTGATGATAAGCGAAAGGGGAATCACTTATCATCTGATAATATACCCTCCATCTACCCCGTCTTTTTAAAGGCGAAGACCCTATCAACCCATTCCGCACTTAATTTTCAAAAAGACAAATGGACCTGTGTCTCTGTATTACTTTCCAAGAAACATTGACTCCAATTATACCTGACTGCCAATTCATCCGAGAGCGGTTAGACTTGGACTTCCTGTGGCAGGCACTGTCTATTCCTCGTACAGTCGTCGAATAGCCTTTGGTTGTCCGCCGTGGACCGTTCTTCGCCCGCTGGTTGGCTCGCTGGAGGTCCTGCGTGGTCCCACCGCCCGTTCCAAGGCAAGGAAAGTCCAAGCCATCCCGTGGCTAGTGAATAAGAAAAGAATAATCACTTCTCTCAATATGCCATAGCCATGTACAGGCACTCCTAAAATTACCAGATCTCTAATCCTTTCTTACGTACAATTACGAGTGATCGATTGGCTACGTATGCTACCCAGGTAGCTCGTGCCTAACAGACAGTTTCATTGATTATACCCATTCGTATCCGGGACTTGAGGGTATTGTACCGTGCTTGATTCATAATTGATTATGTTGTATCCTCCGTTTTTTCTTACCGTCCACCATGATGGACCTTAGCTATATCTTCATTCCACACCCTAAGAGCCGGGCGATGTTTCATGGGTAACAAAAAGATTCTGCTCGTCCATAATGGAGACATTGGGTTCACTAGACATCCTGTCGCTGCCCTCAATGTAGCTATGACTTCCTGAAAGTCCTGCGGGCCCGGTGTCAAGACCCAACCAGAGCTGCGGCGGCCTCGGGGTCATCCAAACATAGCTAGGTACTTGTCATATGGATGCTCTCTTGCGGGGCCACCCAGTATCCTGACAGTGATTCTTTCCCGCAACAGTGGGATGTGGTTTCTTTTGTTGTCACGCCATCGACACAGACAGTACGAGCGGATATCCTTAGGCCTGCGGAGTTCATCCGGCTTCAGGTGGAACCACTTGCCATGGTGTGATTCGTGAGCGTTCAACTTGAAAATCATACCTTGTGAGGTGTACCACCAGACATTCATTTCCTTTCCCGTCTGGATAGCTACCCCAGTTTATTGGCCCCTGAAGGTGTAATCACCTACGCTGTAGATTTCATGCACCCCCCTCACGCATTCTCTTTGGGTTCAATACAGTCGTAAGAGGTAAGTTACTGGGCGAGCGCCTTTATACGCAAGGGGACTCGTGCGGTCAATGCCATACCAGCAGTTATGTTCCTCTAGGTATTGGAACAGCAGAAAGCCCCGATGTTTTTTAGTCGGGTTTCGGTAATTCTAATACAATAGAAATAGGAGCAGTGATCTTGAATCGCTGGGCTTGATTCATTTATTATGTTCGGCAATGTAGGAGGGGCAAAATATTCATCCCATAAAACAAATACACAGCTCTATCCTATGATAAAGAAACAGAAAGCTCTACGGCTTGGGCAATCCTTGCAGATGTGCTACTTTCAAGACATGGCCATGATTGAGGGGTTGGTAAGTTATACAGCCCCCTTGTCAGGAATGAAAAGAAAGGGAAAGGAAACTGAAAAAAAATAGAGGAATAAACCTATATTCTTAAAGTAAGGCATGACTACTGATGGCTTACTTATTAGATGGTAATTCAGAGCGTAGGTTATATTAATATTTCTAATCGTACCCAGGGGCCCTCAATCGATTCATGTATCTCTCAAACAACTTCAGTGTCGATTTGACGAATCAATTCTGTTGAAACCAAGCATAGCTCAATTGATGTTCCTTTATACCCTACGGAATTCTATTTCAAATGGCGCCTAAAGAGAATTCTAAAGCAAACGAAGGGTCGGTTTTGGGTGCGCTTGATCGCTTGAAATCAACCATAGTTGATGTCACCGCGCAAAGTCATCCCCTAATTAGCATGGAGGAGTTACAGAAGAAGAATAAACAGCTTGAAGGAGCATTGGCCAAAAAGCAAACCATCATTGAGGAAGCAAGAGTTAAAATCGGAGCGCTTGAGAGAGAAAAAATCAATCTCATTGATTTATTCGAAGTAAGATACAAAACATGGACAGAAACAGAAGAGCGCCTCCAGCAAGAAATCAAACGCACAAAGGAAGATAACCACTCCGATATGAAAGACAAGATAAATAGCTTGACAAGTCAATTTGAAGAGAAGGATAATCAACTGCTCAGAGTTAGCAAAGACATTGAGAGTGAAAAGACATTCAGCTCCGGATTAAGTGCACGTTTGAAGAAGGCCCAAGACAAGCTCAAAAATTTGATGGGTATTATGGGTCTAGGCAAGATTGATTCTGACTGGTAAGTATGGTCCTGTCTATTTGCAGTGTTCACCAAAAATAATGTATATCAGTTCATACCAGCTAAGTGGCCTGCAACAATCCTTGAAAGCCTTGGCCAGTAAATATTCTGCAGAATATCCAAGATCAGAAGGCAAAGTATGCAAATGTCCACATCCGAATTGTCAATTATCTCATGTGACATAGGATCAAACTGGACATGCACAATGGCAGAGACTTCCCTGGGCCCAAACACCTCCCCTCTCTCTGCTGATACAAAGCCCTGATCGTGACATCCGAGAGTTTGCTATCCAATCCCTGGTCGCTGAACGGCTGTGCAAAGACATTTTTCAGCCTATCTGTATCAGATCCCCTTCCGGCATGCTCTCCATGGGGCAATCACTACAACGGTCGGTGTCCCTATCCCAGGATCAGAAAGCAGTTTTACAAGCGCTACTTATGGATGACTCTTCAAGCATCCTCTGAATGGGCTATGGCGACAACAGATGTTAGACAATTGCCTGAATCATGGAGCCCGGCTAGAGGCTCGGCCGAATCAGCCTTTCCTGTTGTGTCCTTGTTTCCGCAAATAATCAGCGGCGACAACAGCATTTTGCTGGGCGGAATAGCTGTGTGGTCAAATGACCCGATATTTAAGTCAAAAGACGAAGCTGCGACGCGCCTGGTGGAAAGGAAGCCGAGTACTCCCCTTTCTCCATCAAACCTACCCACGGCAGTAGCGAGGAGGGAGGACAGTGTTCCAGAGAGAACACCTTCGAGTGTCCGCAGTGCACCCCGTCGGATATCTAAGATGCCAGAACTGGGGCGCCCATGTAGTGGGATGGCTCGACCTTCTTGAAATAGGTATGTTGTAAATATTTGATCAAACCCACGGATGGTTCAGCCATCACTCTTAGCGACATATGTTTTAATTACATGAACAATTGAGTTCAGTAATTTCGAGCTAGAGAATTTATCCAATTGCATTATCGTAAACTAGGTTCATTCGCTTAATAGCTGCTTGTGTGAACTGTTGTTTTCAATTCAAACCATAGTCGTCTAATAAGACGTCCAAAGTCGGTTTTTAGTAGATTTCTTTATTTCATATAGTGTGGTAGGTTCTACAAATTCCCATCTAAGCAGCCTACGACTTTTAGCGTTTCTCCGGCCAATATCGAACTTCACTCTGTTAAAAAAAGGCCTCAGGTCAAATAGCATTGGCTACTTACGAATGCATACACGAAAGGGCTCAGCACGAGGGTGTAAATACATCACTCTTCCGTAGAGCAGCGATTGTCCCCTGTAAAAAATCACAGAGGCATTCTCGCTATAACGTAAGAGGATCGAAGAAGTACAGTCACATTATTAATGGGGCGAAGCTCACCTATCTCTCCCTGCCGGCGTTACCTGGTCTGTGGCCCTAGTGAATCACTGTTAGATGGGCAACAGGAAATCTAGCTCATTATTCGTGGGTATGATCAGTATTCTCGTTGTAACCTTGCTCATCAGGGTGACCTTAGCAGCTTTGATGGGCTCTGTAAAGTCTCTCTCACCTAATTCTCCCCACTTGCATTAAACTTACTGAGCAGAAAAAGTCGCCTATGTTCTAGGAGCTTTCATGAACTCCATCGAATTATGTGAATGTAAAAAGAGCACATTGCACGATACAGGGCCTCCGCATCGCATCAACTTTTGGATAATAGATAGTCTGGATTTCAGACAATTCACTCTTGATAAGCTCGAATACGCGCTATTTTTCTCAACTCGAAATGCAACATGAATCCTCTCATACGTCAAAATCCACAACTACATTTCAACTGTCTACTTTGAGTTGCACTAGTCAGGCAAGATATGGAACTTCTGAGAATTCCTCGTATTATTGGGGACAAAACTCACGCCCAAACATCGTGGATGGGCGTTCTAAACGTCCACACCTTGCCATTTTAGCCAAACAGGATACCACATATAGGCTCTCTGTGGGTGCCGAGCAACAAATGCCAGGTGTGACGAATACTCCATTACCGCAAGATATTCATCCAGTCGTTCAACTTCCATGTCGTCCGAGCCAGGATACCAGTCCAATCGCGACACCAAATCCGAACTGGAACCATTGCGCAGGAGGATTGGCTTGTGTTATAGAATGGCAAACATACGATGGTCCAATGGAGAACTGGTGCTGGGAGGTGTGAATCACAACCGACTGTGAGGTATGCCCATTTCTAAACATCACGCCAAAGCGACTTGTTATCCCATTGCTTATAGTCAAATATTGATTCTGTAGCTCGTTAAACCCCGAAAATTGCAGTAAGTCGCGGTTTCCGGTATCCATTCAAAAGGAAAAGGATCAAAGGCAAACAGCAGAGTCTATTGTACTTCAGATACCAAGTGCCAGGGGTTAATCAGAAGGTGTACATAGGTAACCCCTTCATAGCGCGTCTGATTTCTGAACTGGATGAAATTTTGCGGCATTCAAAGGGGCTCGAAGGGGTTACGAAATATGTTGGAGGCCTTCCCCGTCCCCTGCTCCGAATTTCCAGTAATCACAAAAGTACTTCGCATACCAGTGTGCTCTCAACGGATTGGGGATAAAGTAATAAAGTATGATATCGTCTACTTATACTAGACAGTCATGGCAGTCATCTAACACCTGAATTCGATAAAATATACAGTGAACATAATATTATACCAATCTGCATGCCTCCTCATTCATCCCATCTACTGCAACCTCTAGATATTGGTTGTTTTGGACCTCTTAAACGCGCGTATGAACGCTTGGTCGAGAATAAAGCACGTCTGGGCTTTAATCATATTGATAAGCTTAATTTTCTTGAAGCTTTCCCGCAGGCACGTACAGAGATCTATACTACTAGTAATATTAGTAGTGGATTCTCTGCAACAGGCCTGATTCCCTATAATCCAGAGCGGGTGCTTAGCCAGTTAAATATTCAACTCAAGACTCCTACACCACCAGGCAGTCGCTCTACGAATTCAGTGCTTCAAACACCCTATACTACTAGGCAGTTGGAAAAGCAGGCTTCTACAGTAAAAAAGAAGCTTCAAAGACGCGTACAACAACACTCACAGAGTCCTATCTCTTCTTTAGAGTTACGTTTGGATAAGATTATCAAAAGCAGTACAAAGGCTTTAAATAAGACAGCTCTTATACGTCAAGAACTACGTGATTTACGTGCTGCAAATGAGAAAACGCTTCAAAAACGAAAGAAATCTAAAAGACAGCTACCTGCTACAGAGGGCTTTTCTATGCAGGAAAACCAGGAACGATTTTAGCAGGAGAATGAGGTTCAAGAAGCTCAGAATTCTATATTAGTAGATTCAGTACTCTCTACAGTTAGACCACGTGTACGGGCGCCTCCGCGCTGTACTAACTGTAATATTATAGGACATAAGCGGAATCAATATCCTAATCAAGTTCCTAATTAGTTCTTATATAGAAATGCAATTATTTCGTTGATAAAGCCTCTAGTATGTCGCCCATGGGTGGGGATCGGGATGTTCTCCGCCGCTCGCTTGGGAACGCCACTCGCTTGTGGAATACGTTAGTCACTATCTCGCCTGGTATTATGTATATATATATATATTCATGTTCAAATATATTAATATTCTTAATGAAGTAAAACTAGCAACCCTGATTGTATATTATTGATATTATATAGACTGATTCTTTAATTTTATGCATAAATTAGGTTGAACTGAATAAAAACTGGGGTTTCTGGGGTTCCAGTGACAGCTGGGTCTGGATTGGGCCTGGGTTAGGTTCTGGGTTAGGTTCTGGGTCGAAATCTTCGGTCTAAATTAGGCATTGCGGAAGTCTAACTGTCTAACAGTATTAATAAATTCTTAAAATAATAATAAGATAGTAGTTTAGAGATTAATATATATTGGAAATAAGAAACCGGAGGTTATTAGGGGTAATAGTTTAAAGAATAATAGGAAAGTAAGAGTAAGCGGGAGATATTGGGGTGGGCGGGCAGAATACCCGCAGACTGTAAGAAGGCAGAATGCGCGGGCGTTCTATGGCCATAGTAAACCCGCAGGGTCTAAGGGAAACTGCACAAGGCTACCGCTCTGGACCGCCGTAGTCCGCCAGAGAGTTCCCGCAGACCACAGGGGGGGACTATATAACAGATTCAGCAGTACGGACTCGAGGGGGACCGAGGGGGGTTTCGTTCTAAGTTTAGGCGGATAACGGCCCATGGAGAGCAGAATGGTTTTCCGCGTCCCCAAAAACGATCGCACCGTGACTAGAGATTTGGTGTAGAAGAAAAGTTGTTGGAGAATATAAGGTCGGGAAAGAACCGCCAGATGATGCTGGATCCGACCCACGTCGGGGTTTTTATCGGCCGCTGTGTTATACCAATACCCCACAACGCCGGTCTATTCTTAGTAGATATCTTGTGTTATTTGAGCTTATAATGGGAGGTACTCGTCATTTAGTCGACATTCGCTGAATACTAGTTTCTCGAAAGTCCTTCTCAAGCTTGGTGATGAAGAAACACCATGTATATTCGTCCTGGTTCTCAGACATAGTAACGTTTATCATATACGCCTCTTTCAATGTACCCGAAAGCTTGTTGAAGAGCCGACACATATCTTTCCGCATACAATCGATATTAGTAAGATGAAGCGTGGATAGTTTAGGTGAATGAAAATGGCTGCTAAGTGCTTCGAACCCCCTGATCTGCATAATCGATTCACAACGGATATCAAGCGAAGTGAGACATGGAAAGGTATGGATAAAATCAACAAGTAGCTGTGCCTAGGAATTTGGTTCTTCGTAGTCGTCTCGATCAAATATTCCCAATGCTAATGTTTTCATGGCTGACGCGTGGTTTCGTTCTGTCAATGAGGCTTTTCTGAAAGACGTTAGCGAGTAAAACATATAATCACAGCCTATCTTGCAAGTTGTGACGTTATCGGTCACTGAACACAAGGCTGTGATGGTGGTATTCCGGACATGCGCTATAAAGGTTTCGCTTTCTTGGTGAACCGAACTGGATATAGGGTAGACACCAATCTTTTTCTTCATCGAAGATGTTCCCCAGGCCTTGGAGGAACTAATGATAACAGTATGACAATTTTGCAGGTTCTGGAAGATTTGTGATAGGTAGTTAAGATCCACTTCTTTAAACTTGGTAGAGTCATTTAGATACTCTTTATATGCGGCGTTTGATGACCCCAATTGATGAGAGCCGGAACACTCCCCAAGTTCCCAAGGTGATGTTTTCACAGAAACATCCGGTTATCCGGCATCGTTTAGGACAGCCAGATCACACCCCGCAGAAACAAACTAAGTAAATCTAGATCAAGGGAGCAGACACTTCCGCCGGTCCCCCCGCCCCTCTCACCTCCTTTACCAGATGCACCTCGACAGCCAAGAGCACCGATAGTAAGACGCAAACAAGCCTGGAAGGAATTGCGGTCCAAAATGCGATGTCGATATTCTATCATATTGATTAGAAGAGCCATGGAGGCTCCATGTCTGTATATAGGGCCGATAAAGATATAACAAGCCGTCTTTTCTTTGCAGTTGGTAGCCCCTACGCTATGGCTAAGCTTCGGGGTATTTTTCAAGTCATAACGAGAAACGAGGGTTTATTGCCTTTCTCAAAACCCGATACAATAAAGTACGCCGCGAGCACGGTGCTGACTCCAGCTTGGGGCTCCGGCTTGATTGTCATTTTCCGTTACAGAATATATCCATAGATGCTCTCACCAGTCTTGTAGCAATGATATCACATTCCTCGCCTCGACAGATATGTCTCAACCATCCCTCTGCATGTCTCGCATCACTCTTCTTTCGTGTTGGAATCCGGAGCGTACAATTACAATGTAACACTGTCTTTGCATGGAGGTGGCCACAGCATACTATGATACAAAGCTCGGTATGAGAACTTTTCATAGAAGCAATCAGATTAGTCTTACAAACGACGGGGCCACCCACGCAGATCTCTCCCAAATATGGGTATTGCGATGTCTGGGCATCGTTAACCCCCAATTAGGAATGATCGGCAATGCCTAGGGGGAAATAAAAAAAGACGATACATAGCTAGCGCTGATAGCCAGCCTGCACACTGCTTACCTCAGTATATGGCTTATGACCCCATTGTCAATACTGGACCAGAGAAATTGTTGCCTGGATTCGTCACTAAATCGCCATCATTGCTTTAAAAATCTGGTAAATTGTGGATAAAATTGAAAAGTTAATAGATGTGCTATTAACGGAAGACCATATGCTCCTTTTGCCCATAGTCCATTTACCTTTTCGGTTGAACTGGCCATCTAGACGGACCACCACCCGCAGTAGCGAATCTCCTTCAGAATACGACGCGGTGTTTCCCGGTTTCTCCCATGGGCAGGTGTGCGCCACCAAGGCGCTTTTGCAGATGGTAAAAACTGCCGAAAATTGCCCAACAATCCATGGACTGGATTGTATAAAAATTTCGCCAAAGGCGGCCCTCCTACTCAAGCAACTGGTCCGGTTGTGGTTACCGTCCATAAGGCCATTGGGGTTGCTCAGGCCTGGCATGTAAACATGTAAATACCGACGCCAAATCATCGCGGATATTTACGGGAAGTAGATAAGCAAGGGATGTGACCGCCCATCTTGTATTTATGCTGGCCTAGCCGTCTGTATTTCAATTACCACTCAGCTTTCCACTCTCGATTTTGATAACCTGTCGGAATTGTTTAATACAGTATCAGCGAGTTTTTAGCAGGACCAATCATGTCTCTTGTTGACGGGAGTTGATTGATTGATGGTATTTCTACAAACACTACTTGTGTGCTCTATATAGATACGCCAAGACTGATTAGGGCCGTCCCTAGATTATATACCTCAGGAATCAAATGTGGAGAGCGGTGGCGCTGACCCATCAGGAATAGTGGTAAGTCTGACTCCTGAAACCTTGACATAACCTTCTAGCCCGTTTCATCCCCCTTGTATAGGCGATAGAGAATGAACGCTCCATTTTTACGCAAACATACATATGCTCCTTGTCCGAATTGGTGAGAGAAAGCTGGGTTAATTTTGAGACCTCACAGGTATGTGCTCTTCTAGCCTCATTGATTCGTATGCATGAAACAAAACAAAAACAACGTACCCCTGTCAGCCGAGAAAGTTTTAACCATAGCTGACGAAGATAATACCCTCTTCCTCATGGTTTTAAATACGTACTAAACCCCTCTCGACCTTGTCACATTTCTGAGATCAGAAAGGGGTGGATAATTCCCATCGTCACCTGGATCTATTCTCTATTTAGGTATACCTTATATACAATATCCTCCCGTGGCTATACTCCCACCCTTCAGCTACTCCACTAGTTGACTCAGCCGCAACTTTGCCGGTATGGTTCCCAAATACTTAAATTCTGGATGAAGAATACTAAATCAACTGTAGGGCAGTCTATCTTTCGACCTTTCAAGTGCACGAGTTATAGAGCTTGCAGAGGCTCCAAACATGGCCCCAGTTTGTCGCATATGCCATCGCCATGGAACCAGAGAAACAACTCGATCCTCGAACCGCAATGGGAACGCTGGCCGCCCGTACTGGAAGTGTCACCCTTGTGACAAGTTTCTATGTTTCATTGACGAACGAGGCAATGATCCATCAAACCCACCATGCCACTGTGGTATATCTAGTAAGAGACAGGTATCTGGACCGCATAAGAGGGTTTCACGTGGGCTGCACTTCGTGTGTAGACAAGGAGGTTGTGACTTTTATGAGCCGTGCCGAGATTCCCGGGGTAATCAACTACGTGTGGATACCGATACCCTGTTAGACCTGTTAATTGGGCTTCGTATTGTCTAGAAGGTATGCATGAGTGGAGGTCACCGTCACATAAATCCAGATATTGCTAGTGTATATAATGCAATAGCAGCACTTGCAGAGAAATGCTTTTTTCGAAATACAATGTTGGGGTTTCACGTGCTCAGAAAGTAACTAGCGCAATTGCACCTTTGATCCTCACAAAGGTAGTGGGTACTGCTGCTAAGCCTCTATAAACTGCATGGCTGAGATAAACTTTGACCCTACCTCAAGTAATAGTCCCAACTGATCAGATTAATAGTCTTGGTCATAACTTGCTAAGAAAATACGTCTGGGTGTTTGTTATTGCTTAACGGATGATAATGACACTCGCTAACTAATCCAAGATTTCTATTTATTCCAGAAGTGTTGAATTGTGCCTGTCTAGCCAATTCCATCCAATTATCAAATATCGAAATCTCGAACGACACAAAAGCGAACTGTTCGGACGGGAACACCGACCCACTCCACTCCATTTGACATGGTCGAACCGAAACTACCTAAAAACTGGTCTCACTAAACCAGACAGCGCTCGAAATTTTGATAAATGCGAGTTATTCTATAGGGACCAGATCTGTTGTCAATCCATATCGATGTCCATATAGATAAATAACAAGTTTTCCACATCATTAAAGAAAGAGTAAATGCCCCGGGCACAATAACCCTTCTCAGACAAATCCACACAAAACTGGAATTGGATCTAGGGACCGTCGACAACCCTTATCATAGCAGCTCCATCGGAGAGGTAAGTCGTTCGGCACGAGCTTTTTTCTTTTTCTTTTTGTCCGCTTTTTTTATAACGCTAATGCTTGGTTTGAGTCCCTCCTCCGTTTCATCTACAGCTTCGTCCAAAGCCTCACAGGGGTCCTCTCGTGGGCAAGGTGGGTCGGAAAAATCATAATCGTCTGTAACCGAGTTCAACTCCTCGCCTATGGACCCATAACTACTCACTCTTGTGAGGCAGTCATCCACTGAATGACGATCGCAGCCACCCTCTATTGAAAAAGTCAATCCACTAGAGCCTACTAGAACGAGTATAAGAAACGACATACTATCAGTCCTTGTCCGGACAAAACGCCTGCAAATTTCGGAACCTTTGGTTAAAATTAAAAATTCCTTGCTGAGCTGCTCGCGTAACGCTTGACTTTCCTTCGACTCGCCGGCAATCCTTGTGATCAGAGGAGCTGGCATAGCGAACACAGTCACCGGCGACAGAATTTGAGACAGAGAAGACATGAGCTTTGATTCGATAACCTCATTGGCAATATCGTCGACGAACCGTTTAAGGGCGACCTAACTGCTGTCAGATTCACAGAACAGTTGGCAAAGAACTCGAGTCACAAGTCACCTTGTAGTAGGCTAGCATACAATCTAGCGCCTCAATCGATGCAAAACGTAACATATCCGGCTCTGATCTCTGCAAGAGTGATATTAAAAGCTGATCAATATTGATCGAGTGTTCTATATATAAAGGCTCCTTCAGATTACTAACTCCGAAAAATTGTTGTAGAGTCTTAGTAAGTTCGCCTTCCCGGCGATCGGATCTAATTTTCTGAAGCGTTTCGGTGAAGTAGTGGTTGTAAGTAATCGGGTGTCCTTTTTGGTGTGGCACCAGTAGCTCCATAGTCTTGCTGTCGATTTCCCGTTTGATTGACTCGCAGGCCGGAATAATGATCTCTTCTGTCAATGCAGCTGACGTAGCTTCGTCGGTCACGTATTTGACCACAAGAATGAGGAAATCCTTGGCAGCAGCCCATATACCATCCGTGTGGTTGCGCGTCAATTCTTCCCAGGGGGAGCACTGTTCTAGGAACAGGTCACGGACCATCATAGGATTAAACGTCCCGGGTAATTCACGCCCCCTTGTTCTTTTTAGAAGGTGGCCAATATGCTTTATATACTCCTCGCGAGTGATCCCGACCTGGTTTCTGGCAGGAATCTGCCCATCATTTCGTTCACAGATGCGTCGATAATGACCCCGCCGGCTAATACGCTCGGCGAAGTCTTCATTCAGATTCTGCACTATGGCGCGTATTCTTTTATGATATTCGTTGGCCGAGTGAGCACCTCCAAAAAATGGATCATTGTATGTGCCATCGATAGCGGCTTTTACAAGCTCCTGGAGAGACTGACTTATATTCAAAAGATAAGACTTTTGCTCATCAACGGTAGCACGAGGCTGCCCAAGCTTTTGTATTTGAGATCTGCAGCGGTCGGTTTTGGCTTCGATTTCTTCGATTAAACTTGGGAGCTCGGTAGCGATCTGCGAAAGGAGAACTTTGCTTAGTCGTGTCCGCAGGCTGTTGATACCAACGAGGGAGCGTGGCATTGCCTCCCATATCCCCTGCAGGAAAAAATCTCGTTCATCCAAATCACGTTGTGCCAGAGTCCACTGGCCTTTCTCCATATCCATGTTCTTCAGGACATGCCACCCAAGCCGGAACTCCACGTCCTGATTTTTTGCTAGCGACACAAACATCGTTTCACTTTCAGATCCGGCAACAAGGGTATCAGGCTTTGTTATAACGCCAAGTGTGCGTTTTCCAGATAAATCAGCACCTCTAGCCAGCTTGAGGACGATCTGATTGGCAAAGTCATTCTTGGCAGACACGACTGCCAGAATAATACTACGTGGCTCTTTCATATAAGACTGAACCACATCTTGAACAAGCTGGACATCTGTCGCGGATTGTTGCTTGGTTTCTGAATGGATAAGTCCAGGCAGATCCACAATAGTGAGATGAGGATGATCGGGGCCTGACACCTCCACCCGGAGGAGGTCATTTGAGAAGGCCTTCCCGTGCGTCGTTATTCCCATGGCCCCCTTGGCTTTCTCGATTAGGGTTGGTAGCCCTTCAAAGCTATCTAACTCCTCACGGAAGTTACCGAGTGAGTGTTGTTCAGCATCACTGCGCGTTTGGTGAGGCACTATGGACACGCGAACGCCAACTTGGGGATGCTTTCGGAGGACAAGCTCTGTAGGAAATCGGGTACACAGATTGCTTTTGACAGGGAACGAAACACCGGATATTGCCTCAAGAACGGAGCTTTTACCGGAAGATTGGTCGCCACACACTATAATCTGCGGAAGAGAGATATAGCGGCTGATACCCTGAGAGCGAAGAGCGTCGATCGAATTCAGAAGATCGAGCTGCTCTTCGGTACATAGCCCTCGAAGGGCATCGGTTGAAAAGTTTCTTAACACCATTTTAATATATATAAAAATTTTTAAAAGAAAAGAAAGAAAGAAAGAGTGGATAGTGGAAAGCAATGATATCTATCATAGCATGGTGATAACACGTCCATTATATAGCAATCTGGCTGTGTACTCTTGGAGAGGAGGAATGGCCCAACCAACCCCATTAACCAACCCCTTTCCAAGAAATAAAGGTTGATTTCCTCTTAGGCAAGGGGTAGTCCAAATATGCTCAATACAAGCCGGTAAAGTTACTTCAAAATGCCATCGTTACATTGTTTGCCCCGGGTTAATACCGGCTCTGGCCCCAGGCAGGAGGCCTACAATGCGGGAGGCCTACAATTGGAAGGCTGATTATTAGATATAACCTTGGTTCGTGTGGCAGAAATACGACTGTAATACGACGCCAAAATGTAATGTTGAGAGAATATTAGCTGGATTTCCATCACTGCTCAAAAGAAGAATCACCCCGCCGTCTGAGGTGTAGTATCATTGATTTGTGTTGTCTATGCAAGGGCCATGCTTGCTATGGATTAGTATATTCTTTCAATCAAGTTGAATCCGTATTGTTCCTTCACCGGGAACCACCTGTCACGGCACTAACGCGAAATCCTTATGTGATGACCACGAGAAGCCTCTAAACCCCTGGACAATGAGTATTATAACACCGCCGACCAAACTCTCAGACATTTAATTAAGGACGTATGTAGAAGGACATCTATTTATGGATGAGCTATGTTGTCTACTTTTGCTACGTAGGGGGGAAATATTCAGATTTCGACAAATAGCAGGGGACCCATGACCTTTAGTACTACGTCGCTAACGATGGGCATTATATGGCAAGGAGCGATTCTCCTCGGCGTTTGATTATCATATCTGTCAAGGTTTCAGGAGTCAGACTTACCACTATTCCTGATGGGTCAGCGCCACCGCTCTCCATATTTGATTCCTGAGGTATATAATCTAGGGACGGCCCTAATCAGTCTTGGCGTATCTATATAGAGCACACAAGTAGTGTTTGTAGAAAACAATCAATCAATCAACTCCCGTCAACTAGATACATGATTGGTCCTGCTAAAAACTCGCTGATACTGTATCAAAGAATTCCGACAATATCTTCTATCTACTTGCTGGCTCGCGGCATGGACGCGCTGTTTTTCACGCGGTGTAGTTAGAAATAGACCTTGTCGAATCGCCTGGCGCGCACATGTAAACAGGGAGGAACTCAAGATCGCTTGATACGTTGCTTTCATCTGGTGCCCGGAGCGCCGCTCGGCTGGGATTCCTGGGCCTTGTGTTTCCCACAGGTACCCTAGTTCTTTGCTTCGCCTACTAGCGTCGTCCTGCTGCTTCCTGGACTGTACCACAACAATGTGTTGGGAAATCAATCCAGGAAGACACCCGTCCGTCAGAGGTATACATACAAACCATGATGTGGCTGCATTAGGGTAATCTGACATAACCCCTCAGCTAGACTGACGTTTGACTGTTCCGTAACAGGTATTGGCTAGTGTTGGGGATCCAGCTATATTCTCCGGTATGCAGCTTTTCAACACAGTCTGACATTACATTTTAGCGTTGTATCACAGCTGTATTTCTGAAATACGAATCAAGATTGTATCTAACCCTAGTGGTAATCAGCCTCCTGCATTGTCGGCCTCCCGGCAGTGGTGGGAGGATGGGATAATAAATCATATCGCCTACTATATTAGAAAACCTCTGAGATTATTACACTTATCCATGGTGAACATGCCGCTTGCCAGTGGAAACAAAGCCTGGAACCTTTCTTTATCCAGAGTCACTGGATCCATCTGTACCCCCAAGATAACAGTTTTATGCGGAAATCCAACGAGTCGAAACAAGTTTTGTGGTGGTCCAGTGTCCACCAAGTTCTCGATCTATACTATTGGGAAGAGAATCACCCCTGATCAACTGGGTTGAGTCTTCCGGGCTCCTACATCACTTTATATTGATACCTGCAGCATTTAGTTGGTGGGTTGCCGTCTCCGGTGTAACAGTTTGGCTGCTCGACGTTGAGTTGTTTTTGCTATTGGTGGATTGACGACCCGTCTTATTGTCTTTAATCCTCCTACAGACTATAGGTGTGTGCGGCTGCATAGTGCGGTTGCATAGCTGTAACACAAATATCACAGTTGGAACTGCCTGATTGGAAAATCAGTTTACTCAGTGGTGTAGATTGAAATCATATCGTCGATACTTTTAGTCAGAGTCAGAATAGAGAGGTGTAACGACTATGACGTCATCCACATACCAGTTGTTTGCTGAAATAGCTGGATTATCTACCCCGTTCCCATGTAGTGGGACGCCAATATATTAAGATAGCCCGCAGTTGGCGACACAGATACAGGATACGCCGTACTCATGCATATTCCTTGGGTTTCCAGCATATTTGGGGAATATACAATGAATTATTTTAGCTTTTCTTTGTTATTTATTGAGTCTTGCAGCTCTTTTTCTATGCTAATAATATTGAAAAGTCCGGACCAGTCAAAAAGCAAATTTAGCCTCTTGCCGCTACAGACCAGAGCCCACTGGCGTATGCACAGCAAAAAGGGCGGCGAATCCAACCACCCCATTATCTTAGATCTCTTCTTGAGGTTCCGAGTCATTAATTATAGGTTACTGGTATTCGGGTCTTAGTTCCAGCCAAAATCCCAAGGATCGGAACTACCACTACAGTAAATTATGCAAAACTTGAAGCTCCTATGAAGCAGGCCTAACGGAACGGGTTTGTGATATTCGGCGCGGAAATGGTAAGACCAGGAAGCAAGGGGAGCAAGTGACCCTCCATAGCAAAATTTTGCAACAGCATTATTGGCGATCGGCGGTTCTATGCGGCCACGGAAGAGAGCTATCATGAGAGCTGCCGACTGTGTTGCACCATCATCACTCAGTATATGTCTGATTATGTTCAGTTTATGATGGTCCGCAATCAAACAATGAAGTATTACCAGGACCAGAAAGTCCCTTGCTTCTTTCAGTGAGGTAATTGGTTCCTATCTGTCCCTGTTCTGCTATATATTGACCACTGCTACTCTAATCTCAGCATTCCTCTCACCTCCTATATTCGCGCTCCTTACCCCTCCACTCGCGGTCCAAGGATAATGAGTGAGTGTACCAATTGTGACCACCAGGCCAGGCTCTAGGAAAAGCATTCCGGGCTTATGTCCATTCAACGTCTCAAAGACCACTGGGAGCGAAACAAATTGTAGCGGGTTCTATGAAAACTGAAAACAAGGATTCGAGCACCGTCATAGACAGCTCTGCCAAACTCACTGACCTAGCTGACATGTTACAAACACAGTAGATGCAATAACTTTGAGATAACTTCTAGGAGCTGACCTTCATTTGAGTAGGAATATTTAAGTATCTATATTAGCGAACTATTTGGCCGACTTAATGCTATATATCAATAGAATTGATGAAGGACAATTATTCCCGGGAGCTTAACAGGAGTATCCATAATACTACATGCATTTCGATAACGCGTTAAATAAATATCATGTTAAGTATTTCATTTAGGTTGTAGGTCAAGAGTACAGTCAATGCTTGGTCATATCTAGCCATTTCAAATTGTACACTCTATAGTAAATATGTTTGAAAAATTTCCCCCCACCCCCCTTCTCAAACTTCTTAGCGAACACTCGTAGATTGCCCCAATAAACAATTATACCCTCACATATCTATCTTCTACGAGGTTCAAAATATATCTAGATATACTATCGACACCCCCACGTTGAGCAGTATAGCTAGATCACCTATAAAGGCTCTGATGGTTGCAGAGGTGAAGTTCAATCTTACTGATTTTGAGAGGTTTTTTGCCAAGTAATTGCCTAATTCTACCGCCAAAAGAGGCTGCACACTAGGAAATGTTGGGAGCAGGATAGGCAAAGAAACCCCACAACAAACAGACATTCCCAGCTTTACACTATGCATATGAGACATATAGTAGTGTGTAATACAACTCCTTCTACGACAATCAGTTTCGCTCAGTCCACCCTTGAGCAAATCATGTACATTTCGCTGAGCGCAGCCCTTTCGTTGCTCAGTCTCCTCTGCCAGCCCAAAGGGCCTGGAAAACTATCTCCGTGCAGTTCAAGAGCCCAGTCGTCGCGGAATTCTCGGAAGAGTGTGCCAAGCAGCAAGCCAATGATCCTGGGACCAAATACTGGCCGCGCAGGGCATTCGAACGGTGCGCTCCCAAACGGCATGAAAGCCTGCTTCTGACTGTCTGTCACGGCTTGCCATCTCTGCGGATCGTATGCCATTGCATCTATTCCCCATATATCCTTCGATCGATGGCACGCTTCCAGGTCGGCGGCCATGACCACCGGCTTACTCGCAATGGCCCACTTGAAGGTGCGACGTATTCGACGCGTGGGTGGATAGAGTCGAAGCACTTCATTGACAAGGTCCTGACAAGATATTGGGTTACTTCCGTACTGCTTTAGAAACTGCTCTCTCGTTGGCATCTGGGCGAATGCAGCGAGCATATTGCGCCACTCTGGGTGCTGGTGACCTGCCATAAACCCAATTTCGACGAATCCACGAAGGACTACCCTCCATAACGTTTCAAATCCGGGGATGATCAGGTTCAGGGGATTTTCTTCCGGCGTGCGAAAGCCCTGATTTGGAAATATCGCCTGGATGCTGGCCTGCAGGGAATGATTCTCATCGAAATGACACTCTTCGCCACGCTTCGATGATATCCACGTGTGGGTAATCTCGTGGGCAAGGCTTTCTATATTATTGTCGGAGATGCAACGGACCATACAGTCGTCAAATTTAAACAGCGTGAGTAGAACCGCCCGCAGTGAGAGAACTTGTATCAAGCTTGTTAGTTGAATATTATTTGGGTGGCAAGGGGCCGACCCAGCCAGTCGACTTCGGAGGTGCTCAAAGGAGACTTGGCTTAGGATTTCCCAATCTCCAGGGTTGAGGTTTATCAAAGTCCTCGCCGCACTAACAAAGCGCTTTACATACTGCACGTCGGAACTTGTGAAAGCATTCTGTATCCCAAACGCCTTACGGATGTGCGTGTTTGATGTTGCCCTTGATTCCAACGGCGACAATTGGTTTTGCTTCGTTTCTGATATTGATTTTGCCGTGATGAGCAAGCGACAGCTTTGCGGCTGGACTGTCCTGTAGCAACTCTCGAGTCGGGTCTGTTTGCAACGGAATCTCATGAATATTATGGAAGTCAAGACGCAAATAATGGAGAATGGAAATATAAAGCTCATCATGGTTGCCAAATCTCGCTCAGTGAATCTTCGGGTGCCAGCGTATTTGCGTATATATAGGGTCATCGCCTGATTTTAATAGCCCACACTAGCTCACCACATAAACAGTTCGATCGAGTTTTCGAGCTGACAAAGTGAACCATTCAATCCCATGATAAACAGTGGCGGGGATATATATATCCATATATGTTTCCCTGAAAGTCTGTCTAGTCATCGAATTCATTCCAAAGAAGGTACGAAAAATCGCTGTTTGGTCGCTGTCGGACCGAGTCCGTGCTGCCCGTGCAAGGGTTGAGCTTACTAGTGTTCTACTATAGTCTCCTTTTACGCTTTGTTTGGCTTATTGCCACCTTGGGAGCTACCACCGACTTTTCCTATCTGCAACACTCTTATTGTTGGGTTAATCTGCCGAACAAACGACATGGCTTCCATATATTAACCGCGCAAAATTCCTACTAGTCTGCGAATTTAGATTGAGAAACAAACCGCCATGTTTAATCATCAGTGGTCAATATCAATCAGATGGGTGTATACCACATATGTAAGCACATCTTGTGAGACTATACTTGGTGCATAAGTCAGCTCTAGACTTGTATGATCTGTAATGCAGCGACTTCAAGGACCGGATAAACATGCCACCAATGGCATTCGGTCGTTGTGTTACGGTGAGGGAGCACTTTTACCGCTCGCTATGGATCGAGACCTTAACGGCCAACACGTGCTATTCAGTGTTTGGGCTTTGTGCTAAATCCCCTAAATGAGGCACGAATTATAGTTCGTCCTTGAATACAGCCATGTCTGATCTGCACATTCACGATCGAACAATCCACTTTCAATACCAGAACTAAGGCGTACCGTACAGTACGGTACTAAAGCGGGAGGCCTTCCATCTGCAAGGCTCTTGTGCCACAATGATCCACATGGCTGAGGAGGAATCTTGTGCTCCAATGTTGGGAATCGACGAAGTCAACCTGTTCCTTCCAATAATAAACCCATAGTAAAGCCCAAGACCCAAGAGGTAATGCTTAGGAAGGCTTCGTCGAAGGCAAAGGCCGATTGGGATTACCAAAAATCATACTACAACTCCCAAAGCCCGGAAATCGATGCTTTAATGGATATGGTCGGACTGGAGTCAGTGAAATCGAAATTCTTGACGATCAAAGCCAAAGTTGATACCGCTGTGAGGCAGGACGTCGATTTGAGCCGCGAGAGATTTGGAACTGTGCTCCTGGGAAATCCTGGAACTGGCAAGGCAACAGTTGCCCGACTTTATGCGAAGTTTTTGGCGGCAGTGGGGACCATTCCGGGCCACAAATTCATTGAGACAACGGGATCCAGACTCTCAAACGAAGGCGTCTCGCAATGCCAGAAGACGATTGAACAGCTACTGAAAGATGGTGGAGGGGTTATCTTTATTGATGAAGCCTATCAACTGGTCCAGGGCAGCAATTTTGGCGGCAGCCAGGTGCTTGACTTTCTCTTAGCTGAAGTTGAGAATCTCACCGGGAAAATTGTGTTCGTTCTTGCTGGATATCAACGTCCGATGGAGAAGTTCTTCGCTCACAACCCTGGACTCCCGAGCCGTTTCCCCCATGAGCTAAGATTCGAGGATTTTGACGACACAGAGATTCTGATGATCGTTGAAGCTTGGATTGAAAAGACATGGAAAAAGCAAATGAAAGTCGATGATGGACTAGGTGGACTTTACTGTCGCATTGTAGCCCGACGAATTGGGCGCGGACGGGGTCGAGAGGGGTTCGCAAACGCAAGAGCTGTTGAAATTGCCATGGCAAAGGTCACCGAGCGACAAACGAAGCGGCTGATGCAACAAAGGCGAGAGGGAGGCTCCCTGGTCGTTGACGACTTCTTCCTAGACGGGGAGGACATGATCGGCCCAGACCCTTCCCAAGGTCTCAAATCATCGAAAGCTTGGCAAAAGCTGCAAGGCATGATTGGGTTAGCCGAGGTCAAAAAGACCGTCGAAAGCCTTATAGACACGATTCAATATAATTATCGCCGTGAGATAGATGAGCAACCCGTGGTTGGCTATAGTCTCAACAAGGTCTTTCTTGGAAACCCTGGAACTGGCAAAACTTCGGTCGCAAAGATATATGGTCAAATTCTCGTGGATATTGGGCTTCTGTCAAACGGGGAAGGTATGCAAGAAATGCATTATGACTAATGACTCTTGAGAATGAATATACTGACATAGACTACAGTTGTTGTAAAGAACCCATCCGATTTTGTTGGGAGCGTGATTGGGGAGTCCGAGAAGAACACCAAAGACATCCTCGCAGCTGCCTTGGGAAAGGTTCTTGTCATCGACGAAGCCTACAGTCTCTTCGCCGGAGGAACTGCCGATGGAACAGGGGCTAAATCTGATCCATACAGAAGTGCTATTGTAGATACAATAGTAGCTGATGTCCAGAGCACCCCCGGGGATGACCAATGTGTTCTACTTCTGGGATATAAGGACCAGATGGAGCAGATGTTTCAAAATGTCAATCCTGGTCTCAGTCGGCGTTTCCCGATTGATCATGCTTTCCTTTTCGAAGACTTTACGGAACATGAATTGGGTCTTATTCTTGATCTGAAATTGGCAGAACAAGGATATGGAGTCACTGATCGGGCTCGCCAGGTCGTTTTTGAGATGCTCCGGCGAGCTCGGAATCGACCACACTTTGGTAATGCTGGGGAAATTGATATTCTGCTCAACACAGCGAAGATGCATCACCAGAGGCGCATATCTTCGAATATGCCTAAGAGCTGGACTCTTGATACTGTTTTGGATGCCGTCGACTTTGATGAGAAATTCGATCGGGTGGAGAAAAGTGAAGGCAATCTTTCAGAGATGTTTGAAGGGATCGTAGGATGTGAAAACATCATCAGCACATTTGAAAGATATCAGCAGCTGGCCAAGAACCTCAAAAAGCTGAACATGGATCCTCGTGAACAAGTACCATTTAACTTTGTTTTCCGAGGGCCCCCAGGTCAGTGGAAGTCTTTACTTATGGCTTTTTGGGGTGAACAACAGGTTTTACTAACGTGACAAACCTCGATAGGAACTGGTAAAACGAGCACTGCTAGAAGGATGGGACAGATATACTACGATATGGGGCTCTTAGCTTCGAATGAGGTCATTGAGGTGTCTGCTACAGAGCTAGTAGGTCAATATGTCGGGCAGACAGGACCGAAAACCCAGAAATTGCTGGAAGGTTGTCTTGGAAAGGTCCTCTTCATAGACGAGGCGTATCGACTTGCTGAGGGTCACTTCGCCAAAGAGGCTATGGATGAGCTTGTGGACTGCATCACAAAACCTAGGTTCGCCCGGAAGTTAATCATTATTCTGGCTGGCTATGATGCAGACATAAACCACCTCATGTCCATCAATCCAGGCCTTACTAGTCGTTTCCCGGAATCTCTTCAGTTCAGATCTCTATCTCCGAGAGATTGCATTCAGTTACTGAGGGAGGTTCTGGACAGAAACAAGAAAGATATTCTCAGCAAGTCGAGAGTGGACTTCGATATCACCTGTTTGTATCACTCGGACTCTGATCTCAGCCAGAAATTGACTGACGGATTTGACATCTTGTCCAACACTGCAAGCTGGGCTAACGCTAGAGATGTTGAGACACTGGTGAAAGCGATATTCGGGAAGACCATTACGAGTCTAGGTTCTTTTGGTGGATCGAAGCTGGTACTGAGCAAAGAGACTGTGATTAAGGAGCTTCAGGACATGATCAATGAGCGCCACAGTCGCGAGAACTTTCAGGCAAAGGGCTCCCCCAAGGGCCTCGAACCAAGGGAGAACCTACCACTGCGCACCCAACCCTCGGATTTACCGGTGAGGATCATGGAAAATCAAAGCCTGGAATTGAATATGAAATCCGACGACGGGGCCGATGCGCCAGCACAAGATCGCAGCAACCAGCAGAGTCCTGTCCCGGGGCGCGACACGGGTGTTACGGATGAGGATTGGAATCAGCTACAGAAAGCAAAAGCAGCTGCTGAACAAGAGGAGAGACGTTACTTACGGATGATATTGGAGGAGGAGGGGCAACAAAAGGAGTTGGAGAGGCTGAAGAAAGAAGAGGATGAGACGGTCCGAACAGCGGAAAAAGCAAGACAGCAAGATGAGGAATTGAGAAGGCGTCTTAAACAAAAGCTTTTACACCTTAAAATGGAACGCAGAAGGCAAGAGGTGGCCGCACGAGAACTCGAGATCAAGCGACAAGCCTTAGCCGAAGCCCGCCGCAAGGAACAAGCTATTCAGGCGAAGCTTCGGGGGATGGGAGTTTGCGTTCAAGGTTATCAGTGGATCAAGCATCCCGGTGGGTATAAATGTGCAGGAGGCAGTCATTATGTATCAGACGTCCAACTCCAATGAGAGCAGGATAGGATTTCTTACCTGTTGATGATAGGATGATATATCCAGAGGATAAACTAGGAAGAGTGCTCTTAATCAGAGGAAGGTTGAATATTTTCATTCTCATCTCAATTTTTTGACGTTTTATATACAAGATAAACATCAGATTCATTGGAAATCGATATAATTCTATACGACATTTATTCCATATACGAAGGTCCACAATATTCCCCTCAAGATCGTGGTGACTGCACGGCGAACCTGCCTCGGCGAGGATCAACTAGGCCTCAGTAAAACCGCTAAAGCCCTGCCGGGAGAAAAGGTCGAAAGAGCGCCCCTGTATGATTTTACTTATTGGTTGCAGCCTTCTATATCGTCTTCGATGGCCGCCACTCTCCCCCACCCCCCCAGGACCAGGCCCAGCAGGCGATTGATGCGGTGCTAGCTGCCTGGACCGAGACCGAAAGGGGTCGCCAGATCCGAGCCATCGCAACATGAGCGAACAGTTTACAAGGCTGTGGGACGAAGCCACAGCTGCTACTCAGAACGGAGATATACATCAGAACACTCTCTGGAGAATCAATTACTCTCAGCGCCGTGAGAATGGTCAACTGGGGCCCGCTGGCTTTCCGTCTAACGATTTGATTTTTTTCTAGTATGCATATTCCCTCATGAGCACGTCGCCGCTCTATCACTAACTATATGAAAGCAACCTATGCATTAAGAATCCCGTCATAGATCTTGGTTACTGTGGAATGGCTTTTGTAAGCCGATTTGCAGGACAGTGGCCAGAAGTCTCGTGGAAACAATGGTGTTGCATGAGTGGTCCCTACAGTCATATGCAGTTTCACGCCCGCTATCTTCGATTTTTTCCAAGCAAATTGGCCCTCATCGCCAGACTGCGAAGGTTTACTCCAACGTAGATCTATCAAAGGGTTTCGGGAGGCTCGGATAGCAATCTGTGTCAATTCGATGGTCAACACGGATTCCCCTTTTTTCTCAGCGGTCACCCTGAGGGATCATGAAACCAATGTAATCGGGACACACATGAACACCAATCAGCGGGCGAGTACATCGGCCCGAAATAAACGAATGATATGAGCAGAGTACATGTTCTGCTAACAACTTCATAGCACAGCTGAAGTAGAGGAAGAAAATGATATTTAAAGTGGAAATCCGCAGTCTG
>VCAU01000204.1:0-35792 GCA_015844325.1 Aspergillus nanangensis | reverse complement strand
TTTTTTTTTGATCGACAGGCAGCTGATCGTGTCACAAGGCGCTTCTCGAACAGTATCAGAAAAGACCAACCAAGGGTCCGATCTGTGATGCCCAAGGACTAAACGAGGAGGAGCAGAGTAGCGTATGCGACAGTTATGTCAATGTCTGTATCTCCCCGTGTTCTGTGTTTCCATCTTGGAGCTAGGGCATCTTCGCTTACCTTAGAGCTCATAGTTTGCGGCGGCTGAAGGCGAGGCTGTGCAGGCAGCTATTGAAAATTGGAATGCCCTTAGGGAAGGGCATATTGAAACAGAAATCAAGGACTACTTTCTAGACAACTATAAGCCAACCGTGGATGTAAGAGTTCCCCCTGTCATGTAGGTCTGATTTCATCTGCTAATTTCTTCCAGAATTTCACACCGCAGATTGTCAACGCGGTTCCGACATGCGCCGATCGAGTCAGTGCTAGCAAAGACGAATTGGATGAGAAGTTTCGTCAACTGGACGAAGAGACTAGTGACTGATCCGCTCAATAACCAGAGTGTTGAGATTTTCCATGGTCATTGGGAGTGATCCATCGTTCGCATATCGGAATTCACAGTATTATATGAGCTAGACTGTTCTTAAGCGTAATTCCCCCCTCCTATTCTCGAAAAGAAAGAGCGCATTTTAGACCGCAGCCGGAACCAGATGATACTGTTCCTGCATAAACATCCTCAACGCCTTAAGCCCATCAACCAAAACCTGATGCTCTGGAACAAAGCCCACGCGTACATATCCCTTAAAATCCCTCCCCCCACTAAAGCACCGACTCCCCGGCACAAACATCACCCCCGAACGTTCCTGAAGAAGCCTACAAAAAGCGACATCATCGACCGGCTCTCCCTGCCGGTTAATGAATTTGACAAACGCCGTAGTCCCCGCCTGCGGCCTTACCCACTGCACCGCCCACGCGAACTCGCGCAGAAACTCCTCCAGCACATCCAAGTTCCTCCCTGCCAGGTTCAGATTCCGCTGCAGCAAATTGTGCACGGTCGGGGTACTCAGCGCATATGTCGCGATGCGGTCGTCAATCTGGCTGACGGAGATGACGGTGTAATTGCGCGTGGATGCGCATTGCTCCACAATCGCGCGGCTTCGGGATGCGATCCAGCCGACTCGAATGCCCGCGAGGCTGAATGCCTTGGACATGGAGCCGGTGGCGACGGTCTTTTCGTAGCCGAAGGAGAGGATGGATGGCGGCTGGGCCTGTTCGTGGGGTAGGGAGTGGAACAGGGGGCGGTAGACCTCGTCGCTGTGGATGGTGATATCGTGCTGGCGGGCGATGTCGACGAGTCCCTGTAGGATGTCGTGATGGAGGACTGCGCCGGTGGGGTTTTGGGGGTTACTTTTTGTTGTAGTTGGTTAATATTTGGGGGTATTTTTTTGGGCACAGGAGATGATAGATGATATAGGATGGATGGGTGCAGGGAGGGCGTTCGTCCACTCACTTGATAACAATGAGCTTGGTATTCGGCTTGATCATGGATCTCAGTTCATCCAGATCCAGCTGCCATCCATTATGCTCCTGAGATTTCCACAAGCTGACTTCAGCGCCGAACGACTCCGGCACCGAATACAGTTGTTGGTAAGTAGGATAGTGGCAAATGACATGGTCTCCGGGTCCGACTTGGGTGTAGAGGGCAAGGAAGTTTGCCTGGATTGCACCGTTCGTCACCAGAACGTGTTCCTTTGGCAAAGGGTCGCGATCATTGTCGGCGTACAAGTTAGCGATGTTCGCCCGTAAGGCATCAGAGCCCCGGATGGCCCCGTAGGTCTGCTTCTGAGCAAAGTCTACCAGGTCGGGGGTCTTTGCGTTGGCGGAGAGGGCGCTAAGGTCGCTCAGCGAGATAGAGGCGCAGCATGTTTCTGCGAGATTGTGTGTTGCCCATGTTTCATAGCTGTCCATCCACTGTAGATGATCGTTAATATGCATAGTAGGTAGTTATTGTATTGGGTGGGGCATGTATAGTACCTGTTCGACTGCGAATTCTTTGATGTGCACCATTTTGGCTGGCTTTGAGGGGATCAGGCGGATAACAGTAGAGTCGGTATATAAAGAGAGGATTTGAATAGAATTCGAAGAATAAAACAGAAAACTCTTTCTTAAGTATTCCCATCCAAGAAACTTCTCTGGACGTACAAGACTACGCCGCGGACGATGATTGGTCTGGTCGCCAGAGTGACCAAATGGGGAAACGGAACCCCTGCTGACTCATCCATGCCCTAAATCCCCCCATTTGGGAATTTCCAAATCAATCCAAACGATGAGAAGTTCTTCCAACGATCAACTAAACGCATCGTGTAAATACTAGACAGCTGGAAGGCCTCCCTCTTGGTCGAACAATGCAGAACCAACTGCCATCTAATCTTGGCGAGGCTAGTGATTGTTCGGGAGAGGGTCGATTGTTAGCGCCGTGATTCGGCTCCACCATCGCCTCTAGTGTGCATCAGCCCCAGCGTCTGGAAGTAATCACCCTGGCAACATGCGCTTGGGAAGATGACGCCATGAAACAACGAGAGAGAACATCCAAGTTCTGCCAAAAAAAAAAAAAAAAAAAAAGAAGCACAACGCGAATCCATGATCGAGTACCAAAGACGAGATGTTATGATATGAATACGAACCAATCCCAACTCGCTGAGGTACACACCGGAGCACGATCCCTTCGTGCATGCGTCTAAGCCATGAGCGTCGCAAGGCAGTCGATTGGAGCGTTCGTTCTTCTCATCCAGGCGATTGTTCTTGTTCTGGTACAACCCGTGCTCTCGTCATTCCATTATGAGCTGCAACCTCGGACGGACACGAGCCCGTATGCGCTGCGTGTGATGCCTTTGGGTGCCTCGATCACCGCGGGGCGCAATTCGGTGGACGGGAATGGCTACCGCCAGTGGCTTTGGGACCAGCTTCGCGATCAGGGTTGGGATGTGGATATGGTGGGGAGTATGCATAATGGCACGATGGAGGACAATGTAAGCGACCTCCAACACATGGATAGGTGGTCGATCGATCGATCGAGCGAGAGAGAGAGAGAGAGAGACTGATGCAGCTCGTGTCTATAGGATCATGAAGGACACAATGGGTATCGGATTGACCAGTTGACAAGACTGCTGGGGAAGTCTTCCTCGATTGAGAAAGTGTTTGATCTCCAACCGAATGTTATTCTGCTAAAGTGCGTGCATACCGTTTCCCCCCTTCTTTTTTATTGTCTTCCACCGTTGCAGCCAGGTCCTGGGCTAACAATTAGCTCCAGCCTCGGCACAAACGATGTTATTCAGGAGTATCAGATAAGTACGGCCGGGGACCGGATCGACACACTCATGACCTACTTGTTTGATACAGTTCCTGGAACAACCATCATCCTCTCGACACTACTCCCATGCACGATCCATCCGACTCTCATCGATGAGATTAACTCGCAGTATCGGGCGCTTGCATCTCGACAGCGCGCAGATGGAAAGCGGGTCATTTTAGCAGATATGGATCGTTTCATTGGAGTGAGCCAACTCGGGCCCGACGGCATCCACCCGACATATATGGGATACAAAGTGATGGCGTCTGTGTGGTTTTCGGCGATCGAGTCTGCTGAGCAGGCGGATATGATCCCGAGTCCGAAGGTTGCCAGTTATCAGGCCATGACAACACCTGTGCCGAGTGTTGGTGCCCATATATTCCGTAAACTGCGCTGGGATTTCCCACTGTTGGCGGTTGTGCATCTGGTTGTCTGTGGGGTTGCATAAGGTGTGTTAACCAGGTTGATTTCAAATTCACCTGCATATCACAACGAAAGATGAACGACTGGTTGCTGTCGACCTGTTTTAGGGCATATTTGGAGTCATTCAGCCATAAGTATGTCCGTTCCTTAATCACTTTCCAGCCATCCTTTCTACACAGATGATGTCTGTGATTCTAGTGACAAAAACTAACCTCATCTCCACTTGTCATATAACCGCCCTCCTTGGATTGTTAATTGTCAGGTTCGGAAAATACCCAACGCCCAATCGCTCTCCGAATTCTCTCTGGTCAACATCTCGCCAGATCTTCTAGCCGAGCTATACGCAGGCCCAACACTCGAAGCACGCCTTGAACAATTTCTCAATTAAATAGCCCCAGTGAAAAGGAAACCAACAGTCGTCCTGGGTAACATGTCGTGGAATATATCGCGATATCGCCATTGGCGATGTATATGAATGCATTTGCTACGCAATGATGGGACTGACAGATACTTTGTTATGAAGCTTGCTTGTATTATTTACATCATTCATAATATTTATCCACTACACTACCTATCCGTAGATGCAACTAGATTCATTTCCCAGCTTCAGCGATAAAGTTTGATCTCCATCGATCGATCCCCGCATGTGGCGATCGATGAGACCGACAACCGAGGAAGAAATCGACCTCCAACCCCGCAACCACCAGACATAACACATAACACATAACATCATCGGAGTGAACGATTTCCTTTCTCATCAAATAAATCCACAGCAATGCCCTACCTCGACCGCTCCGGCGTGCAGCTCTACTACTCCGTGCACGGCAACGGCGCCAACCCCCCTCTCCTGCTAAGCCATGGCTTCTCCGCCTCCTCCGCCATGTGGGCCGGACAGATCGCCGCCCTCTCGCGCGACTACTATTTAATCCTGTGGGACATGCGAGGCCACGGACAATCGGACTACCCGTCCGACCCAGGGATGTACAGCGAAGCACACACAGTGGCAGACATGAGCGCCATCCTGACGCACGTCTGCGGCAACAAGCACCGACGAGCGATCGTCGGCGGCCTCTCCCTAGGCGGCTACATGTCCCTCGCGTTCTACCGCGCACACTCAGACCGGGTCGCAGCACTATTAATCATCGACACCGGCCCCGGGTTCAAGAAAGACTCCGCGCGCGAGGGCTGGAACAAGTACGCGTATCAGACTGCGGCGCGGTTCGAGCGCGACGGGCTGGCGCATCTGGAGACGAAGAGCGCGGAGACCCGGGTGGCGAGACATCGGAATGCGACGGGGTTGGTGTTGGCCGCGAGGGGCATGTTGACGCAGCATACGTCGGCGGTGATTGAGTCGCTGCCTGGGGTTCGGGTGCCGGCGTTGGTGGTGGTGGGGGAGGAGGATACGTCGTTTCTCGCGGCGGCGGAGTATATGGCGAGGGTTATTCCGGCGGCGAAGAAGGTGGTGATTCCCAAGGCGGGGCATGCGTCGAATATCGATCAGCCGCAGGCGTTTGAGGAGTGTGTGTTGGCTTTTCTAGGAGGGTTGGGAGGGAGGTCCCGTTTGTAGTTATACTATCTATCTATCTATCTATCTATCTATCTACAGTTCCTAGTTGTAGGTTAAGGGATGTTTAGGAAATTAAATTAACCCGGTCTAACTATCTTCATGGCCAGTCTATGTACTTGGAAGACATAGAAGAGGAGTAGGACAATTAAAACAAAACCAGTGACAACACACCGAGGGGAATGAATGCAAGCTAACCTGTTTTTATCAGGATTTCAACCGTTTTAGGGGGGATATAAAGTTTGTCACATTCCTGTTGTGAGGAGCGGAGGTTGGGGAATGAGGGCGACTCTTAGGGCTGGGCAGATATCCACCTTCACCTCTTCCATCAACTCCACAGCCAGATCAGCATGAGGATCATTCTGCTCATTGCCGGTATACTCCTCTCCGTACGTGCCCAGCCCTGGATAGAGCCTCCGGACGCAGACTACAATGTCACCGTCGGAAGATCACGCTGTCGCTGTCAACCGCATCAGCCCTGTTGGCCCAAGAAGGCCGAATGGGCGGCCCTCAACCGCTCCATCGCCGGAAGTCTAGTCGCCGTCAGACCCTTGGGACACCCATGTCATATCCCCAGTTACAATGAGACGCAATGTGCGATTGTACAGGCGAATACGCAGCGCTCAAGCTACCGAGCCGCCCAGCCTGGTGTGTAACCCCCCTTGTCTCTCTTGTACATCCGACTGACACGCACAGGCGCCATGCAATGGCAAAATTGGGAATCATGGCCCCAGAAAAACCAGAAATGCTACGTGGGCACACCCCAATCCGAGCGATGCGCTCAAGGTCGTATATCGATCTTCTCCGCAGAAGTCGACTCGGCGCAAGACATCCAAGCCGTCGTGCGATTTGCCGGACAACACAATATCAAATTGGCCCTCAAGAACACCGGACACGATTTTCTCGGCCGCTCGACGGCCCCTGGCTCTCTGGAGATTTTCACCCGCAGGCTGAAAAATATTACCATCGTTGACAGGTTTGTACCTGTAGTTCCCAGGAACGTACGTCCCCCTGCTCCCGTGCGGGTAGTTACTCTCGGGGCTGGGGTGCAGCTCCATGAGATGAACACATACCTGGGTTGCCGCGGGACAGTCGTGGTGGGTGGATCTTCCAGCACCGTTGGTGTGGCTGGAGGGTATATCCAGGGGGGTGGGCATTCGCTCTTGGGGTGGTTACATGGGATGGCGAGTGATAATGCGGTTGAATTCGAGGTTGTGCTGGCGAGCGTATGTCACCCGTACCATTCCTATTCCCATCCGTCGTTCCTCATGCATTGGTCAATATACTACTTACCTAACCTAACCAACAGGGCCGTCTCGTCATCGCCAATGCATATCAAAATCCCGATCTGTTTTTCGCCCTGCGCGGCGGCGGCGGCGGCACCTTCGGCGTCGTGACCAGCGTCACGGTGCGGGCTCATTCGGACGACCCTGTTGTCTCGACGCAGACAACATACACATTGCCTACACCCAACGAGACGTTCTGGGCCGGCGTCGAGGCCATCAATCGCCATATCATCCGTCTCAATGACCAGGGCGGAACAGGCTCTTACAACATCATGCCCCAGACATCTCGCAGTGGGATGGCCAACGCCACCGCCTCGACCGTGCAGCTATCGCTGTATTTCGTCAACCAAACCGACGTAGTATCCATCGACCGACTGCTCCAGCCCCTCCTCAAAGACCTCCACGCAGCTGGTCTAGTTCCCAGCCTCGAAGTGCAAGCCTACGCCTCCGCCTCCAGCATGTACGCGGCGACATACACCGGCGAAGACCCAGCCGGGAGTTTACTACGGGTCGGCTCCCGCCTTGTATCGCGGGCGTTTATGCAGCAAAGAGACAGCGCGCGGAAGATCGCAGACACCCTCTCCAACCTGGCCATCCGGCCGAACGACTACATCGGCACGTATATTGTCGGCGGCGGCCAGGTTGCGCAAAACAAAGGCATTGTGACCAGTGGGCTGAACCCGGCCTGGAGAGAGGCGATCATGCAAGTGGGCGTGCTCCGGTTCGCGGACCTGACATCGACCTTGGCCGAGCAGGCGGAGGTTGCGCGCATCATCACGGACCAGGATGTGGCGGCGTTGAGGTCGTTGGAGCCGGGGAAGATGGGGGCGTATGCCAGTGAGGCGGATGCGGATGAGGCGGACTTTCAGCGGTCGTTTTGGGGAGGGAATTATCCCCGTCTGTATGATACGAAGAAACGAATGGATCCTGGGGGGATGTTTATTGTGCGCAAGGGCGTGGGGAGTGAGGATTGGGATGAAGAGGGGCTTTGTCGAATATCTTGAGCATTGAATCAGTGTTATATGGCTTGGAAGCGGATTTGATATTCACTTTCTCTGTTGGCTTGGGGTTGGTTCTGGTACTAGTTTCTGGTTACTGCCCATTCTATATCCCTCATACATCCATCGTCATCTATTTCTGGCGACAACTGGACAACAAGATCATTATCCTGACTTAGGGCCTGTTGAAGCTGGATAGAATCATAGTGGAACCCAACAGCTCCTCCAAATAATGATCGCCACAACATCTCCAACTGCACCAGACCCACTCTGCGGCTCAGCTTCGCACTGTAACTGCAGACACCGAAATTAGCCGATGTCAACGGCTGAACACGACGAAGAATAATATTAAATGGCCCCCAAGACGGAGGTGGATTTAGCTGCAGTAGCGGCATCAACTAACGTCGACTGTGTCAGCCCTAGTGCGCGCCGTCCCCCCTCCGATTCTGCACGCCAAACGAAAAAAAAAATCAAACCAAACCAAAAGCAACGCTCCACTCGGGGGTTTCCTTTTCCCCTATGGTGAAATTCGGGCGCAAATGTTGCCATCACTGGAGACCCTCCGAATGGCTGAATAGGGCTGATTTGGTCCAATCGAGAGCCTGCGCTGGGAATCAAACTCATTTGACTAAAAAGCTTGTGTGCAGCTGTCCTTGGGTCTAGTGGGTTAAAGACATACTCCGTAGAAGGGATGGTTATCAGGCCATCACCAGCTGCTCCTGTCTGCATCATGATCTGAATCGATCATAACAAAAAAACCGGCTGGTAGGTCCAATCAATTCCCTACAACGTGGCTCTATGGAGCCCTCTCGGGAAACCACTGGCCCAGTCAGCGGCGAGCTCCGGACTAGTCTGGCACTAATTGAGGCAGAGACTTATCCTGTGAAAGGCACGTTGGCCGTTATTCTCTCGGCAAGCTGTCAGGCCCCCTGCCAGCACAACGGAAAATGTAAACTGGAAACTAGTGTTTGGAGTGGCCCCCCTCCCCCCTTAGGCGTATAAAATACTAGGCCTACCCTCCTGGAGGGGCTGAGGGGGACTCAATCCATTGAACGCAGAACACAATTGCAGCCGTCTCCATCATGTCGCGCCAAGTTGACCGAGTGACCCTGATGGGCGAGAAGAAGAAGATGAAGGTGGTTGTGGCCAGCTGCAGCCGGTGCGCATTGGTCCTTTTTCCTTTCCTATCCTGTCCGACATTATGATTATGTCCTGTCTCGCTAACAGATAAATCTACTACAGGACCGGCACGCTGGGCCTCCACGAAGCAATGGAGATGCTAGGATATTCCCCCTACCACATGATCGACGTGATGTTCAAGGGCCGCGAGCCGCACATGAAGGTATTCCGCGAGGGAATCATCGCCGCCAACAACCGCTTTTCGGGGATCAAGCGATTCGAACGCGAGGACATGGACAAATGGGTGGGCGACTGTGACGTGAGTGGTTTTGAACATTAGTTTGATCATGAAAATCATTGTCTAATGCGAATTAACTAGTGCGTCCTGGAAATGAGCAGCTATGTCGGACTGCGCGCTCTGAAGGGCTACGCCGAAGATCCCGAGATCAAGTTTATCCTCACGGAGCGCAGCCCCGAGAAATGGGCCCGGTCGATGAACAATACCGTCGCGAAGGCAATCATGGTCGCTGACACCTTCCCGATGAACCTGTTTGTGCACTTTGACTCGGAGCTGTATACGTTCTTTGATCTGGCGCGGTTCATGTATCTGGCCTGGTCGGACGGCACGATGCCAGGGCATCCGAACAACGAGGCGGCGCTGCGTCAGAATTATATTGAATAGTGGGTCACACCGATTCCATTCCCCTTGAAACGATTGTTGGAAATACGCTGACTTTTGTTTTTTTTTTTCCTGATACAGCATCCGAGGCGCAAAAGAGATCCTACCCAAGGACAGACTGCAGGTCATCAAGCTCGAGGACGGCCTAGGCTGGGAACAGATTTGCCCGTTCTTGGAGCTGCCCATCCCCGAGCAACCCTATCCTCGTGGCAATGAGCCGGATAAGTTCGAGAAGATCATCATTGACTACCTGCAGCCCCGGGTGAACGCAGCTATGATGAAGCTGGGCGCGCTGGTTGTGCCGACACTGGGGGTGGCGGGGTATCTGGGATGGAAATATTTCGACGTGATTAAGACATTGCGTCGATAGATAGGGGGTAGCTTCTATTAGTATATACTAATTTATCTAATATCATTTCATTGGTTTGCTGTATATTTAGGGTTGGATTTGAAGCATCGCCAGAACATGAGGTAAAAATTGGCATCGCATAACTGGTCCACTAACTAAGTACCCTACATAAATGAGATTACTTCCTACCTTCAAAAGAAAACTCAAAATCCAGATCAGAAGATCTGATATTGATAATACGCCACCTCAGGATGATCATCCAGAGCCACCGGCCCCAGATCATTCCGCGAAATCTCCACCGTGCCAATGCGCCGATAGTCCGACCCCCGGGGAATCAGAACAAGAGCCAGATAGAGCACCTCGCCATCGACCCTAACCTTCCCAATGATCAACAGCGACAAACTCCAACCGGAGAGGTCATCCGCAAAGAACGTATAATCCAAGAACGCCCCGCGCGACAGCACAGTCCCATGTTTCGTAACCAGCCTGTAGCGATCGCCCAGCGCGTCAGCCCCATCGCCCAGCCGCACGGCGGGCATCTTCTGCGCGACGAAGGCCTTAATCCGCGGTCCGTAGATCTTCACATACCCCCAGTCAATCTCGGTGTAGTTATTGCCGCCGCTTTTCGGCTGCACGACCGGGCCCTCGACCAACTGCGCAATCTGGTGACAGAAGCGGTATTCATGCACGGGGGGCGAGACCAGCCCATCAACCGCCGCCCAGGACCACGACGGCGCGCGATTCGTCACCGACTCCCAGTCGAGTTTCTCCTCCGGCGCCCCCGAGGCGCTCCAGAGCAGATCCCCCAGGAAGTGCGGGCCGGCCCACAGCCCGGCCGCGTACGTCGTCGGCGGATGCAGGAGGGTGCTCATAAACACGGCAGCAAGACCGCCGATGGCGACGAGCTTGTCTGACGCAAAGCCGAGGTCTCGCGTGGAGTACATGGCCACCAGGCTCCACCAGTACTCGAACGAGGGCGTGGAGGGGTTGCTCGGCCGGATCTTGAGAAAGCCGCCGGGGCGGAAGAACCCGTCCTCGCCGGTGCAGTACTGGCCGCACTCGAGGTAGACCTGGGTTCTGGAGAAGTACAGCGTGCGGGGGCTGAGCACGCGCTCCTGGAACGTCCAGCCGCGCTGGCTGACGACGTCCTGCGGGAAGCCTTGCACCTGGTTCCCGGCCATGGCGTCTGGGTAGGGGACCTCGAAGGCCTGGATGGAGCCGGTGCCGCTGCTCATGGTTTTCGGGAAGCTCGTCGTGTACTCTAGGACACCCGGGCGGGAGGAGCCGTCGCGGGCAGCGAAGGGGCGGAGGCCGTCGGAGGCGCAGATGTTGAGGTAGGAGTTGCGGTAGATGGTGCCCATTTGGGCCAGCTGGGCGTTTTTGTCGGCGGGGCTGTTCTGGATGATGCAGAGCGCGTCGATCCAGACGTAGTCGATGGCTAGCTCGAGGGCGACGTCGACGATGTCCTGGTATGTTTCGTTGAGCTGTGCCCAGGACATGGCGCCGGGGCTGCTGCGGGGACCGACGTTGGAGCTGGTGGTTGCGTTGAGGGCGTTCCAGCGATATGTGGTGATTCTCTGCTCGGGCCAGCGGTAGCTGAGCGTGACGTATTTGGCTTTGGTGCCGGTGGGAGGCTGCCAGAGTTTGAGCCGGTTCTTGCCCCCTCGCAGGTCGAGCACTCGCTTGGGGAGGGGTGTAGTGCCGGCGAGGGCGTTGGTGAGGTCTGGCTCGTCGTCGTGGTCGTTGTTACAGCTGTCGACGAGGGCGTGGAATCGGGAGAGGGTCGTCTTAGGGTCGGAGGAAATTGGACGGCCTAACAGTGTGGTGCCTAGAGGGTCCTCTGTTCAGGTAGATTAGCATGGGATATATATATATATATATATAGGTCTATAATCATACCGTCCGAAGTGACCATCCCTATTTCTCCAATCAGAAAAGCAACGTTGTCTTCATCCGAGTTCGTCCAGTAGGAGTACCCCGTATAGTATTTGTCACTGTAGGCGACATACACCTTGAAATCATCCAGATCCCGCTTGTACTGATATCGGTACTTGTCGTCAGAGGAGAGATTATTGCGAAACTGCCGACACGATTTGTACATGAGTTTGCAGAGGACACAGCCAGCGTTAGCCCTATCCCCAATATCAGTGTATCGGGAATGATAGCTCCATGACGGGGTTCGGGGGTGCTTCAGGATAAAGAGACCTCCTCCGGGGAGCTTTGGGTTCATGCGGGCATCGTATGGAAAGTTCATATAGCCCTTGGGGGTCCGTTTCATGTGTTCGAGGTCGACACCTCTGCAGGTAGAGCAAATCATTTTGATAGAATAACTTTGAATGGTGATATTGTTGGCACTTAAACACCACGAGCAAGAAAGAAAGAGATCAACAACAAAAGGATGGAACGATGCATCAACCTACTTATATCCACTACTTTCAGCCAGCCCCTCAGACTAAAGTTGTGGCGGCTGACGCAGCCATCCATGTTGCTTAGAAGTTACACTTATCATCACGACCAGGTGGGGTGGTTCGTCCACTGTCTGCCGTCGCCTATTCTCACCCATCAACTGGAAAAACAAAAAGAAAGCAAACTTCTTGTAGGTCATACAGAGTGCCATTATCACTGGCCGGTCCAGTTACATTCTCACCCTTTGCACAGATAGTGTGGTAATGCACACGGTCAGCAGCTGGTTGAGTATGCAATTAATCACCTATCTTCATCTGAAGTACCTCCTTGATCGGAGAGGGGAACCCGTCTGATTGGAAGAACTCTCTAGGGGGAAGAAGAAAAGGAGAAAGTGCAGCTTTATAGAATGGTGGTATATCCCTCATTTTCCACTTTCAAGATATAATATTTCCATCCCTTAAACAATTTCAAGTCGGAGCACGACCCGGAAGTGTTATCCACGACGAACTCTGAATCCTCGAATGAAATTCACTCTTCCAAGTCCCCGGATTCAGCGCAAAATGGTTCAGAGCTCGACACTCAACCGGATTATTCCCAGGTTGCCAAGCAACAAACCACATTGGCTCCGTCGTTTCCACCTTATATAACACATGGTGGTGTTCATCATCGTTGATCTTGGCCTGCGGGATACACGGGTCACTTATCGTAGTATTGGATAATACGAAAGGCCCGTTGTTGGATGAGTAGAACCAGATGATATCACCCACAGGCGCATCCAGTGATTCCTGCGCGAATTCAGTCCATCCACCCAGATTCAATTTGACCATCTGTGTGAAACCTGCGGATCTTGTTGGGGGTGGAGCTGAGGTTGTGGTTGCCATCTTCAAGGAGGAGGTGGAGGAGGATTTCGAGGCTGTTGGTTGTAAGGGTGAAGAAAGAGATGTCGTGCTAGTCACTGGTATGGGCACCGGTGCATATGTCGTGCTAGGTGGTGGTGGAGGAGGAGGAGGAGGAGGAGGAGGAGGGGGAGGTTTAGGTGCTGTGCCTGGTGGTAGTGGTGAAGCAGCAGCAGCAGGAGGAGGAGGTGGTGGTGCAGGAGGATTAGGAACAGGAGGATTAGGAGCAGGAGGATGAGGTGCAGGAGGTGGTGCCAAAGGAACAGACGTTCCTCTAGATGATGGTGCATGCATAGATGGTACCCAACTAGCTGGTAGCAAAGACCCAGCAGGTAGTGGTATCGTGTTGGGCCCTGGTAACGGTGGAGGCACAATGGCAGGAAGCCCCCCTCGAGGTTCCCTAGGAACTGTTGTAAACACCGTGGTATACACCGTATCTGTGACCGTTATGAGTGGGTTAGGAGCCACATGCGAGGCCATCCCCGGTGACTGTCCCCAGACCAAGGAAGTGTTATAAAGAACAGTCAAAGCGAGCAAGTAGAAATATGTCAGAGACATTGTGGGGAGCTTCGTCGGACGGCGTATTCTATGCTGCAGAATGTACTTGGCCGTTGCCGTTCATCGCCTTTCGCTATTCTTTGATATCGAACGGTGGGTCTGTTGTTGATACTAAATATCTAGATTACTGCTGTTGGAGAGGCAGACTCTCTAATCATACAAGGCGAGATAGGTGGGTTACATCTGTACAACTCACAGCCATCGTTGTCTTTGTCTTCTGTTTCGGCTTTATCTTTTGAGAGTTATTTTTAGCCACCTTTTATCATACGATATTTATTATAGTAATTCCCTGTGCTAGATTTTTGATAATTTAATAATCAGATATGCCAGAAAAAACTTGTCGGCTAAGAACTGATGCTCATTAAGTAGATGTACTGGCTCTATAACTCGATGAGAAACAGATGTGAGGATATTGAGGCAATCCAACGAATGGAAGAACAATGAATGCACTACAGCTACTACACCCATGACTATTTTCTGACAGTTCCTTTATGATCTGACTAATAATTGATCAACCATGAGACTCCAAATTTGCATTAATAAGATGCACTGCCCGGTGCTTTGTTTTGTTGCCTTGCTCATACTGTCCCCCCTTTTGCATCGAGATAAAACTTGACATGGTTCTTCATTGAACCAGAAATACCTTGACAAAAAATTATCAATCGGACACCTGTAAAGTATCCTTGGGCGCAACAATGAAATCCGTCCTATGCCATGTCAACCAGGCGGCAGCGGGTGGAATTATCATTATAAATTTTTGGAAGCAATTTTTCTAGTTCTCTGGTGTGGATGGAGGATGTACACTAGACTTGTTATCTTTAGAAGATCAACTGATATGTATCATAATTACGTTTGAATGATAGGATACCGGAACTATGATAGACCCAGCAAGTCAAACTTTCCTATTTTAGGTTCCTTTGATTACTATCAGGTTTGTTTCCGTGCCCATTCTGTCTTCTATACCGATAATAATAAATTAAGAAATAAATAGATAGACAGATAAATTAATAAATAAATAAAAGCAAGAAGAAGAAGAAGAAGAAGAAGAAGAAGAAGAAGAAGCAAAACAAAAAAGATCAGTGAAGGATTAGGAATCAGATATCCGCCGAGTATCCCTGGGGCTAACAACAAAATCATTCCGATACGGATTGTAATAGCGATGTATCCTTGACCTTTTGAAATTATAGTTCTTCTTCACAGCGTGACAATGGAGAAAATGTTCAGGCAAATCATCTTCCAAGTACGCTCGATAATAGGCTTCTCGGCCGGGGGGTTGTTGAGGATCGGAAGCTGGACCGTAGGGGGGATTGAATTGGCCCTGGTACTCCCAGTCGGACTGTTCTTTATTCTCCCAATCATAGGTACAGGCTCGACAGTAAGTGCCAGACTCCAATGTCTGCGTGGCTCGATCCCAGTAAGGAAACAAAATTGTGGCCTTCCATCTCCATGGTGACTGACTAGGGACACGGTACGTTATCGGTAGCTGAGGACTGTGACGGAGCCAGGGGCGTCGGCCTACTGGTTTTTTCTCCCACTTTTACAGCCGGCGTTTGTGATTTTGTTCTCGCCTTTCTTTATTGTCTTGGCAAGCCTGTTTCATCTTTTGGTGGCTTCCATGGAGTTTCCTTCCCAAGGCTTTGGCGCCAGAATAGTCGGTTAAACGTTCTCGGTGCTTATACTGATCGCTGGAGATAATTGGGGTGGATTTAAGGTCCTTCAGGGTCAATGCAAAGTGGCAGCAGACAGCATCCACTGCAGCTAACTCGTACTCCGGTCGTCGCTCATTGCACATATAACACGAGCGAGTGAGAGTAGCCATATAAAGAAGAGGCCCAAAATCACCACAAGTCCGACACCAGGGATGACGAAACTCTGCAAGCAACCAGCTGATAGGGAAATAGGAAAGACATTTTTTAGTATGCATATTGTGCAGGGCGCATGAGGCATGCTTTTTCAGTAAGGAATAGGCGGGAAGAGATTCTACCCAGTACCTTCGTGTTGTGTCGACTCGACGCAGCATCCCTAAGCTGGGGAAGTCGAGATTGAGGAGGATTTCGTGAAGAATTTCAGGTGGAAGTGCATACCGGTCAATCATAGGGATTCTTGATCTGGTCCTGGTGGTCGCCGCTTTGTTCGGTGGAGCTTTGTATAATTCCACATTGTGGTTGCGGGGACACCAAGGATTTTGCGGCTGTTCACGTCGATATGCTGTGCCTGAAGCCATTATCCTTGACATGGATAGATGGTAGTATCTTTAGGAAAGTAAGATCCAGTGGTCTTTATACCTTTTTTTCTGATGGGATGAACTGGCATCATGATTACGTTTGTATGATGGGATACCGGAACTACCATGATCCTAGAAGCGGAGAATCGATAGTAATATGATTAATGTATACCGAACCCATGACAGAGGACCATCGTCTACCCCACTAGGATTTGCCGGAGTCTTGGGTGAAGGTCTTGCCTCTAACCCAGACCCAATTGCCAACAACGTACTGAACAATACAGGCCCTCAACAACATCACATTTGTTCGCTTCATTGATTGAAGGAAGCCGGCGGCGCCAAAATTACGAGTGATCAGGACGATCACACTTGAGACCTCCGATCCTTGTAATGCATCGACGGTCTGGACTCGTGAGGCTGGAATATCGGGGTGCTTCTGTTCCCAGATCCTTTTGACCAAGGCCACTTGGGCCTTGTATGGCGACATTATAAGGATGTTGGTGCTGCCTCTATCTTGTGAGCTGCGTGCCAGAGCCCCCAAGTTCAGCTTTCTTGGGGTGGTAATACTTCTAACAAAGTTCATCATCTGAATATTCAATTCGAGGTCTTTTCGACCTTGGCCGGTTTGCCTCCTCTGACGCCGTTCGGGGCGGTTTGCCCATTGGGCCTTGGGCCTCCTCCTCCCTTCTCCTTCTCCTCCCTCTCCTTCCTTCTCCTTCCCTTCCAGTAGCAGTAGCAGTAGCAGTAGTGGGAGCGGGAGCAGTGGCGGGAGCAGTAGCCGCAGTGGCAGAATCAGGACCAGGAGTGACAGTAGGAGTAGTAGTAGTAGTATTGGGGGGTGGCCTCCCCTTCCCCATCGCGTCTATCTCCTCCATCGCCCCCGTTACCCAGCTCCCCCCATAGCCGCTGTGGCCCGGTATAGACGTAGTTCTCACACCCGTCGACCAGGTGCTTGGGGCAGTACCATTCGCGATTTTCTCTCTGTCTCTGGATGGGCTTACATTTCCTAGTAGTAGGCCGGCGGGGCTCGCATTGCACAAATTGGCCTTGCTTAGTGCAGCCGCATCGATATTTATCGATGATATAGTGGCACCTGTAATACCTCATGTTAGAAGGACGGTACCCGGTAATGGTACCGTAGCATGACTGGAATATGCTCACATTTCTGGTATATGTGAAGGTAAGCTTGAGGTCGACACGGTGAGGAGCGTATTTATTATGATCAACGGTAGGTTAAGACCAGATGGTTCTCGCGCAGTAAGGCCAACTGAGTTGGTCCTCATCGCCTCTGACAAGGGACATTGGAGACGGTTTAGGAGGCTTGGGGGCTTGGGGATTCGTAGGAGTCGTTTCCGTAGAGGGGATCTCGGGTTGAGGCAATTCGTCTTCGGGGGTTGGCTCATTCTCACGCAGGCCTTGGTATAATCCTTTTCCTTTTGGAAATCCCGAACCAGTATGATGTCCCCGTCATGGAATTGGCCCCAGCAGTCATGTCTTGACCGCTTTTCTCTCTCTTCAGCGGCCGCATTAACATCGTCGCCGTCGTCAGTCTCAATTGCGACCCATCCCCCATTGTCAGGGGTGTATATAACGGTGGCTTTTGGGCCCACCAAATGCCGGTCACAATAATGGTTCCGAACGATCGGGACCTCGCGGCGCAAGGGGTGGCACTTTGTATTCTCTGCCCGCCTCGGCCGGCATTGGATGAATGTGCTGGTGTAAATGTCACGCATAAAGTGACACCTTTGATATCACAGATTAGAACCTTAGAAAGTACCAGGTACCTAATGATACAGTATCATAAGACTGGGTTATGCTCACATGGTTCGTTGCTAGGTACTTTAGGTACGTCGTAGGTAGGTAGATGGTATGTACCTAGGTATTGTATGAACGAGATAAGTTTGAAGTCATCATCACATGGATACCAATATGGCCCGACGACTCATCATAGAGCCAAACAGTGCCGAACCCATGGGTAAACATACCTGTGAACCGATGAAATTGCGCCAGGAGCATTGGGTGCATGATACGTGCACCTAAAATGCAGTTAATGGCAAAAGGAACCGGATCCGCAAGGTCGAAGACCTAATCCCTGATAGAGGTCTGCAAGCAGTGCATGCAGAAGATGAGAAGCAAGCCAGGATATATCTCGACATCTGGCGATGAGGTTGGTTGGTGGAGGAAGAGAGGAGAGGAGGGAGGGAGACAGGGGAAGAGGGTTTAGGAAGAAGAAGAACGAGGAGGAGGAGGAGGAGAATAGGAAGAGACGAAAGAATGAATGATTTGGGAAGGAGGAGGGAATTCGATGAACTGCGCCTTCCAGGAAGAGATTCACCACCTGCAAACCAGTGAATGATGGGCAGTAGCCTCCAGATCATCAGAAATCATAGTGATATCCGTCTAACATAGAATGAATTGGATTGTTATACTACAATAATCGGACACCGATCTGGCCCCATGGCTTGGAACCAACCCAGAGTATAGTCGTTACTCTCTTGTCGCAGAGTCCAGACCTTTCGGGCCACCTCAGCGGCAGTAAAGAAGGAAGGAGGAGGCGTCTGACGGTCAGCCTCAAGCAGCCACTGGAGAGACCTACGCCGCAACTCCGGCTCTACCGCTTCACATGCTGCGATAAAGCAAGGCCATAACAGTAGTGCCGGGCGAGAAGAATCATTGGTGGTCGCTTTGTCTGCAAAATCCAAAACCCTGCGCACGGTATCCTGGAGGATCAACGCGTTGATGTTGTGAATCCGCCGGTAATAAAAGAGGATAAGGCCTTGGTGCATCGCAAGGGAATCGTAACGTAGACCCGTATGCTTGCTTGTGGCTCTGGGGACATCCGACCCTGTCGAACCTATATCAGACGAGGTCTTGTCCCATGAGAGAATCTGATGCTCCAAGGCCTTGGTTCGTAGATTCAGATTCGTGGCAATCTCAACGTCTACCACAGTGTCGCGATTCAACAGCTCCTGTTCATTTGCGAAGCGAATTGTGTGAGATAACAGGCCCATCAAGGACTCCGGCAGCCCATACATCTCTGGAAAGAGGGTGTGCTTCCACCCTCCCATCAATTCCAGATGGATATCGTTATATCCGGATTCCAAGGTCTTTCCAAAGCCGGCGTCAAGATCACTCGTTGTGGAGTGGTCTGCGACCCGGAAACTTCGCAATGAGTGGTAAGAGGCCTCGATGGAGAGAAGACTGGACTTGGGGCGGCGAGGACAAATGCTGACGAGAGCACAGCCGCATGTGCTCTCGGCCATGATCCGCAAGTAGGTATAGACGTGATGGAGAGATCGGACCTTCAGAGACTTGTGTGCCTTGGGCAGGCCACGTCGGCGAATGAGGAGCTCGGCCTCAATCAGAAGGTTCTGAGCGCGGTGGTATTGCCCACGAAATATCTATCGAACATATTAATCGGGAATATTGATCAGGGGTTGCATGGGTAGATATAGATAGGCAACCTACCTCAATCATCACGGTTGACAACAAAGCCATGAGTAGCTCCTTGTATTTCACTCGACTCTCTCCGGCAACTTCTTCCTTCAAAGCAAAGTCGAGATGCTGCCTGGCTTTCGTCTCGTATGAATTACGCAGTGTGCCCCAATTGTCCGAACGGTCACCGTGGAACTCGATATGTAGAGCGCTAACAGCAAGAAGAGAGAACAAGAGAGCTAGGCTGGTATGGCTGACGGGCTGGCGTAGGAGAAGTTCGGCATATGTTTTCTTTGCGCTGGGGAGTTGGATGGTGTGCCATGGGGAATTACGCACCCCCCTCAAAGATAATACTGGTGAAACATGGTATTCAGTATAATACCGCAGAAGCTCAGGTGTTTTGGGTGGAACCGGTGGACACATTGAATTGTTTTCTGATATGTCCAATGAAACTGGCGTTGTGGGGATTGGTAGTAAGTCTGGAGAAGTGATTTGGCTGGAAGAATTTCGAATAGGGGAATGGGTATCCATGGAGAAATTCACACCCAGCGATGCTGTCAAGTTGGTGGCATTCTCGTCAGAACTCGATGGATCGACGGGAGCATCTTGAACATCGGACTCATGCACATGGTGTTCGGTTTCTGATGCAAGATCTCTGCCTGGATTCGACCAGAGCGAATCGGGGATTTGCTGTAGACGTTCTCCCGGGCTCGTGGTAGGTCTTGACTGGTCACTCTGGGCACTGGGGTTGTCTATCGACAGATCCAAGAGTATCCCAAAGGGTCCCTGGAAAAAGGATGAAACCTTGAGGCGACCTGCTTGTTCGTGACATGCCAGCCAAGCATCAAGGCTGTCCAAAGCAGCAGTTGCCTTTTTGCGACCAAGACTGTCTGTGGTAGCTCTGGTCATGAATTCTTGCTGACTCTCTATTCACCGCGTTAGAAATGACTCCAAGGTTAATATGGGAAGACGAGATCTGACTGTGATATAATGGACGACGAAAGACACGGTCTTCGGCCTCCTTGCTGGGAGATTGGCTGGACCCTCGTGGGTCTTGCGTCCATTTCAACTGAGGTGTGTATCCCGAACAAGACTGGCCGTTGGTGAGGCACATGTGGCAATCGGGGCGAGATTCGTCACATTTTAGATGACGGAGGCGACAAGCACCACACCCCGTTAGGGAGCGGTCCCGTAGTGTCATCTACGAAGATGCTCTCACTAGAGACCAGGTTATTAACAGGTCATGTCTCACAGGTGAATTGGTGGAAGGTGAAAGAGAAGATGAAATGTCCTCATCAGTGGGGAAGTTAGGGTTTGATTAGTCATCGACACCCTGTTTTGCCACACGAACTACACGAACTATAGGGATGAATATGGTGTATATCTAGATGGATATGTACTCAAATAAAATAGCTATAAGATGGGTTGAGATACAGAGAGATAGTTATTTTTATCATTGTCACTGTGGTAGTGGTGAGAGAGGAGAGGGGAAGAATCTGAAAAGACTTCAACTGCATAGTATGCTGTATATATATTTTTGTACAACTATAAATTATCTAACATGGATTCATAAAAAAGGAGACGATTAGACCAATTAATTCCTACAGTGACTGTGGGCGAGCCAATGCCGCCTCAGCCAATGTTGCTCGAGGAATCTCTTCTTCCAGACCAGGGCCTTGAGGACGCCATCCCAGGAGTTCCCTCGCCCGAATAGCTTGATACTGAACGTTGGTGCCCCAAAGCACAGATCCATGGGGGGTGAGTTTGTCGGCAGTGTCAGCGTCAATTGCGACGGATTCAGGGGATTTTATAAGTCCCTTGGAGTGAGCGAAGCCCGCCATCCTAGTGGAAATGTCTCGGAAGGACTGGAACGATGGGAAACGTGTTAGTATTAAATAAACCATCGCAAAGGGAACTCAAGCAGGAGGAATGCCTACCATTCGTCCGGATTCAGCAAAGAAGACCCCATTCTTGTTCCACAGCTGGGATGTAGACTGTCGCGACGCCTCCACAACTAATCCCACGATCAGACGAGTCAGATCGGAGATATGGATATTGCTCCATGTACTAAGACCTCTGCCCACATGAACGCCATGACTGTAGTTCAGGATAGCTTTGGCCAGCTCTGGAATCTGGATGCTCCGCTGGTTGACTGGGCCTCTCCCTTGCCCATAGATCAGAGGTCCATAGACTGTTGCTGTGCGGATGTTTGGCTGACTAGCATTTAGATCACGAAGGATATGGTCCACCACTCTCTTGGGAGATGCTGTGATGATATTCTGAATCTCCGACGATCCTGAAAGGTCGCTGTGGAGCGTCGAGCCGGGTTGGCCATAGGCTTTGGACGCAATATCCGGCCCAGATAGGATGCTACCGCCACCAATTTGGATCCAAACTAGTACTTGGGTCAATGGTGATCATTCGAGCGAGGAGATATCGGGATCAATACCTGGAGATTTGCGTTCTGTCTTGGCCAGTCCCTCTGCGATGGCCTTCGCACTCGCTCCGTGGCTGGAACTGGCAAGATCTATTGTTGAATTTCAGACATTAGTACTGAATATCCTCGGAGGTATTGTATTGATTGTAAGGGCTTAGGTCATACTCAGCACGACATCCGCTTCCTGCGCTTGCTGGCGGATTTTGGCGGTGGAATCTAGGTCGCCGATCAGGGGGATCACATTGGAGAACTTTTGGGTGACTGCCGCTGCTCGAGCCTCATTTCGAACCAAAGCGATAATGCTCGACGAGGTCAACGCTTGGGTGATGCCGTATAATACGTCTCCGCCGATGTAGCCGGTGACGCCTGTTCTGCGAGGGGTTAGTTCCTACTTAAAACGATATGTGGAGCACAGAATGGGGCATACATGAAGATACGACTCATTATGAGGGATACGTAGCGGCTTGAGTATGAAACAAGTGGTTGAAATGAACTAAAATTGTGCAATTGACGATAGACTGAAACAACAAGACATAGATGCTTATATAGGGCTTTCTGCCGTCAACACCTGCTATATTGGGGGACCCACCAGGGGATCACATAATCGGCATATCCTGCCAAATAAATTCTATATTGGTCAGCCGAAGAGGGCTGAGTCATGGCATGGCTCCATTTTTCTAGCCGAAGGAAAGAGATTCCGTGGATCCATCATGGGTTGGTTTGTACCTGAGCCAAATAGGAAATTTATCACGAGAATTGAATATTGAATAGAGTAACCATATTCTTATAGAACGAAAATAACTACTACCATCCAAGCAAACCTAACAGATAATAAGAATCAAAACCAGATATAAAATGCAGTCCCATGCCTCAGTGAATCCTCTCTGCCATACTTCCATCATTCTCTCAACCATACCACGAGCACAACAATGACACCTCCCAGCTTCCCCACCACCCCTCGCCAGAAACACTACGATGTCGTGATCATCGGAGGCGCAACAACTGGCACCTCGATAGCCTGGCACCTGAGCACCAACCCCGATTTCCACGGTTCCGTGTTAGTCGTCGAGCGCGACCCAACCCTGCAACACTCCGCCACCAAGGCCAGTAACAACTGCATGCGCCAGCAATTCGCAACCAAGATCAACATCAAAATCGCCCAGTACGCTGCCGACTTCGTGAAACAATTCGGAGAACGCTTTGGCTCTGAACCCTGTGTGCCGAACCCCCCGATCCGAGATTTCGGCTACTTATACCTATCTGATTCGGAACCATTCACCAAGATCCTCGCCAAAGATCAACAGCTGCAGACCAGCCTCGGGGCAGGGACCCGGGTCATTTCCCCAGCAGAGATTAAAGAGCGATATCCGTTCTTCTACGCCGATGACCTACACTCCGGGAGCCTGAACACCCAGGACGAGGGGTGTTTCCACGCGCTCGGCATGGTCGAGTGGATGCGCAAGACCGCCATCGAGAACGGGGTCGAATACATCCGCAACGAGGTGGTCGGCATGGCCGTCGCGCACGACCAAATCCAGACCCTGGAGCTGCTGGACGGCCAGACCATCCATGTCGTCGACAAGGTCGTCAACGCGGCAGGCACTCGAGCCGCAAAGGTCGCCTCGTTGGCGGGAATCGACGACCTCCCCGTCGAGGCCCGGCGCCGCTACACGTACATCTTTTCAGTGGATGATCCCCTGCCACAAGACCTGCCTCTGACAATCGATCCGTCCGGGGTTCATTTCCGCTCGTATACCGATAGGGACTATCTGGTTGGTTGTCCGCCGGTGGGACCCGACGTCGCGGTGGATGTGGATGACTTTAGTTTCATAGAGGATGCCTGGAAAGAAAAGGTTCTGCCGATTATCTCTCGGCGCATTCCTGGGTTTTCGACCGCTCGTGTCACGGACTCGTGGGTGGGCCATTACGAGTTCAACACGTTTGACCAGAACGCGGTCGTGGGTGCGCACAGCAGCATCGACAACTTTCTGTTCTGTGTGGGGTTCTCTGGCCATGGGAGTCAGCAGGCGCCGGCGTGTGGGCGTGGGATTGCCGAGTTGGTCGTGTATGGCGAGTTTAGGACGTTGAATTTGAGTGCGCTGTCTTATACAAGGATTGTGGAGGGTCGGCCATTGACGGAGCGAGCAGTTATTTGAACTTAGAAGACTATGAGAGTATACCATGTATAAAAAGTCTTAGTTGAATCTATATTCTCCTGGTCTGCTAGACACTCAGTAGTACAACCATCCATTCACCCCTGTATAATTCAAAAGAGCCGGCTATCTTTACATGACTTCAATGCATTGCCCAACTGTTGAGAGTCGATATGGTGATATCCTCTTCCGTCAAGCCATTCCAACCAGTCAGCGCACAGGATGAAGCCTACTAGCCTCATCGCCAAGAAGCCATGCAAGCCACCACAGCCCAAGGCAGAGAAAGCAAAATCAGCCTTTCCAAGACGAGATGTTTGCTGACTGCATTAGTAGCACGAGGCTGGTCTAGTTCTGGACATATAAAGCCCTGATATCGCCCTGTTCTTCAGTTGTTACCTAACTGTTATCCAAACAACCCATTTCCACCACGAAAACCTCCCTCTCTCTTTTTTTTTTTTTCTTTTTTCCAAAGCAGAAATCTCCATCCATCTGGCCAGCTCAAGCAAGATGACAACCCACTATCACCCACTAAACCCAGAACTGCATGAAATCCGCCTCCTAACCCTCCAACCATCCAAAAGCGCCGACGCCCGCCTCCAGGGCTCACTCCGAATCGCCTCTCTGCAAAGCAACATCCAATTCGAAGCCCTATCCTACGTATGGGGAGATATTCAAACCCCCGCGACAATCACAATATCGAACGACGACTTCCCCATCACGCACAATCTCGCCTGTGCACTCCGTCGACTGCGCTACAAATCCCACCCTCGCGTGCTCTGGGTAGACTTCATCTGCATCAACCAGCGCAACATCCCCGAACGAAACGCGCAGGTGCTTCTGATGCGCGAGATCTACGTCCAAGCCAGCCAAGTAATCAGCTTCCTAGGAGAAGCCACCCTTCGAATCGACCGGGGGTTGTCGTGGGTGGACAGGTACATGCACAAGAAGGTCAACCGCGCAGCGCTGTTCTGGTGGAAACTCGACCTCAGGGCGGTATTCTCCGCCAGCGCAAGACGCGAAAAGCAAACGGCCACTGTACTGGCAGGGCAGGGCATCGGGGATCTGCAGCGGTTGGAGTATTGGACGCGCATGTGGACGTTTCAGGAGTATCATCTTCCGGCGGAGGAGCCCGTGAGTGTCTGCGGGAGGCATGTGTTCAAAGCGTCGGTGCCGTGTTTCGACCTGCTGGAGAAGATTGAAGAGGCCATGGAAGACCACATCCATTCCGTGGTGAAAGGGATCGGGAGTTTGCCGTCGCCGGTCAGAGCTGTGTATAGAACTGAGACTGGGGAGGAGGTGCAGGTTGGTGATGAAGCAGGACGACCAAGTCAACATCGACCGGAAATCACCGCTCATTGGGAAAACATCCGAGATCTCATGGCATCGAGATTCGACCTGGATAGCCCAAGTTTCACCGAGCGCGGAGGAGGCAGCGTTAATACCTCGGACGGCAACCGAGGGATTCTTTCCAAGCTTCTCCGCGAAACCTGCCACCATGAATGCAGCGACCCCCGCGACAAGGTCTTTGCCGTGTACGGACTGGTTCCTGCAGCCCAGGACGCATTCCCACCGGACTACAGCAAGCCAGTCGACCAGGTGTTGCGGGAAACAACCGCATTTATCATGAGTGAAGAGGTGGGGGCGGGCATATACTACCTGTTTCCGCTGCGCGAAAACCACCTCCAGGATGACTCTTTGCCGTCATGGCTTCCAGACTATAACAGGATCAGGGAAGATGTGAAGGAACAGCTGATTTCGGTGGGGGTCGGCAGCTCCCTGCGCGCAGATATCCAGAAGAACAAGCCTCGTGTATTGCCTGATTTGTCGACGCTGTCCCTGTGGGCCCGCTGCCTGGGGACTTGTCAGGTTATATTTCGATTCGAGACTACCTGGACGGGGGTCGTGGAGCAGATCATGACGATCCTTGACACGACAGACCATGCACTATGGGGTAATATCTGGGGATCGGACTCGCCGTCTGCGCGCGAGAGATTCGTTCGGGCGTGTTTTTCCCACACCGATCTATGCGATGAATATCCCGTCGACGAGATCTTGGATGTCATGCGGGAAATCTGCCGCAAAGCCGTGGGCAATTACCGAGACACGGAGTGTTTCGAGCAGCTGAGAGATGATCTGGATGATATGTATGGCAGGCCGGTTTTCCTGATCCGCACACAGTCAGGCCATGGGTTCGGTATCAGCGGCATGTCTGTCGAAGATGGAGACTTGGCCATCTATACCGATACTGCTGTGCAGCCCTTTCTGATCCGGAAGACTCCAGGCCAGGCAGCTCATTATCAACTGGTGGGCCCGGCATTTGTCGACGGCCTGGAGGAAGAGCAGCTTCCCAATGGCTTCTCTGATGAATTCATAGCCCGGTCTTACGAGGAATATCTGATTGTTTAGTTCACTATGTCTTTCCAGTGAACCCATCCGGTTGGGATATATCTTATTATATATTGTGTACTATTGTCAACAGCCGAACACCTCCGACAGCAGCTATCTCAATCGAAAACCCATTAGTTACTTCTTAGGCTGACAAAAATTCCACTCCACCCAACCCACCCCCCTCCTTCCATCCTGCGCCCTCACCTCTGCCCACAACCTCGGAAAAAACGACACCCTCCCATCCGGACTCTCCAGCCTCACCGGCGCCTGACCCATCGGCGTAAGATGCAGCACCAGATCCTCCGCCGCGTCGGACGAATACCGAATCAGCGCCGTCTGCGGCAACCCTTCAGGCGAAACCTGCTCCATAACATCAACCCCGCTCAGCTCCGCGATAGGAACCGTCGGGCTCTGAATATACCCAATGCCCACCGGCCCAGTCGGCAACCGGACCTGCACGCCATGCAGATGCGTCCCATCATCAAGGTGAAACGCAGACCACACCCAGTCGAAGGACCACCAGTCGCGGACGCCCCAGGAGTGGTCGCGCTGGCCGGGGGCGTGGGCGAAGGTCGTAACATCGTTGTCGACGAGGATGGACCCGCTGACGGTGCAGGGGATCTCGTAGCGGGTGGCGATGCGCCATTGGTAGGGCGTGCCGGTCGTATGCCAGGTGAGGTCGATGTGCACGGCGACTGGGTCGCCTCTTTCGCCACGGAGGAGCGCGGCGGGGTCTGCGAAGGACTCACCGCGGCCGATCAGGGTTAGGCGGTACTCTTTGAGGGGGTCGTCAGGGGAATGTGTTGCTTTGATTTTGTCGCAGTTGATGACGAGGTCTGCGCCGGGGGTGGGGGCTTCGAAGTCCACCACGGCGACGGTGGGGCGTCCGGGCCCGCAGATCAGGGCGTTGTACCAGGACCCTGGCTGGTTGGGGGTGACGCCGAGGCGGACCCAGACGCCCACGCCCTGGGCAGTATCGGCGACGTCGAAGTACCAGCTTTCGTTGTGGAGGGGGTCGGCGCCGGCGGGGTGGCTGGCTTCGTCTTGGGGGTTGACAGATAGCGGTTTCGGAGCAGCTGGGGCCGGGAGTGTCTCCACGGCGTTGAGATCGAGGACATGTGTTGCCATGCGGTCGAGCATGGTGAGGAACATCTCGTCGCCGCGGGCGGTTTGCTCCAGGATCATGGGCGAGGCAAAGGCCAGCGGCAGCCCGATGAAGGCTTGTTCACGCACGCCTTGGATGCATTGGTCGAGGGTGAAAGGCGGGTTCGGACCGAGAGCCTTGTGGTAGATCTCGATCAGCTCGTTGGCATGCTCTCGTCGTAGCTCCGTGGGAACAGACACGCCGAGGAAGAAGCCTAGATCCTGGAAGGCCGGGCCCAAATTGAGCATCTGCCAGTCTACCACGGCGAAGGAAACGGGCTCCTGACGGAAGAGCATGTTATCGAGGCGATAGTCTCCGTGGATGAGACATTTCTTGGACCCCGGGGCCATCAGCTTGGCGGCGTAGCTGTCAAAGCACGAAAGCCATCGATCGACGACCTGGCGATGCTCGGGCTTCACTTTCTCGCCATACCGCTCCAGAAACGCCTTCCAGATGGTCTGCAGATATGTCTGTGATGCTCCGATGCCTGTATCCAACCACTCTGGGTGGCTTGTACCCGACGATGTCCGCTGCAGGGCTCCCAGGGCCTGGACGGCAAGACGGGCCTCCTCCAGCGAAGCGCCTTTGATGTCATTTCCCACCACCGCGGGGCTGATATCCTCGAGCAGGATGTGGAAACCATCGTTGTCTGCGTCCACGGCGGTATGGTAGCACTTGACCACGGCTGGGCAACCCTCCAAAGCAGGAGCAATATCGGAGTAAAATTGAGACTCCCGCTTATAGATACCGAGCCTCCTGCCCGATCCTTGACTGAGGGCCCCCGAGGCGGCGAGTTTGATCACCGCAGTGGCAGGGCCGGTTTCATCAGGAGCATACTGCAGGTGAATCCGATAGCACTCGCCTACTTGGCCGGTTCCGATTCGCTCGCACGAATAACTGGCGACTTTGGTTTGCAGAGCCTCACTGAGAAACTCGGTCGAAAGGTTGTCTATGGTTTGAATGGGTTTTGCCATGGTACTCTGCATGGAAATGGAATTGTCTATATAGGTATAGGTAGATCGAGGGTGCAGTCCCACTGTGGGGAGCTCCAGTTCTTTAAAGTCTAGATTAGATCCGCATCCCCCGCTGTTGACCCCGCAGTCTCCATCCGAGGGCGTTGTTAGTTTTTGCGGGGAAACTGAACGCCAAAGATGTGTTTGTATGCAGGAGCCGGTTCAGCCGAGGATTTGCCATGGCGAGAGACCATGTGTTAATTACAACAGATGAGTGGATGTTCCCCACTTGAGGATATCAAACCCGCTCTTCTTTGCCGCAGTCAACGCTTCACGTGCCTCATCAGGTATCACGGGGTTTGAACCGGTCACAGAAAGGCTCAGCTTTTCCAAATGGGGCAGCTTCGAAGCACGCCCGTGTTCGAGGCCCTCGATCAAATGAGACACGCACTTCAGATGCTGGTCGCTGAACGTGGAGAGGTTCAACGCGAACCGTTCAATCGAAGCCGGCAGCATATCCACCAGTCTGGGCCAGGCTGGACCGTCATGGGCCTCGATCTGATCGCCCTCCAAATCCCTCATGGACGGATCATACGCCGGCCCGCATAGCATATCGACGTCCAGCTCCAGCACAGCCAGTTTTCGAAACCGCGTCATATCCACCAGCGTTGCGCCAGGATCCCCCCACGGCGTAACTATAGAAACCACCAATTCCCGTAAATTGTCAGCGCAGAGATCCTGCACTGTGGCCAACAACGCCCCCATGTTCTGGTTATGTCCGCAGCCGTGCCATTTGGTTTCATGCGAGAATCGAAACACCTCTAGATTGGGAATGCGTGACAACACCTGCGACAGCTCCTCCACCCCGGCAACGCAGGAGTCCAGATCCAGAGTCCGCAGGTTTGCGCTGTACCTTGACATCGTCGGGTGGAACTGGTTTCCGGTATATCCGTCATCCTTAAAGACGCAGCTGACGAGCGAAACTTCGGTCACGGAATTGATCGCCAGAAACGGCACAACAGGTGTCAATGGCACCTTTTCTTCATACCCCGGCTCACGGGAAGAGTTCACGACGGAAAGCAAGGACAATGGAGCATCGGGGTACTCATCTGGGCGATTCGCTCGGTGCGTGAGGAGTTTGAGCACCTGCCACCGACGCTCGTCGTTACGGCGGCCAAAAGGATCTAGCACGTCCCAACGGGGGTGCATAGTCACCTCGCGCAGCTGGGAGATCAAAGTCATGAGGAACACGTCCGCATCGACGCCGGAGCGCCTGATTCCGGGGATCCAATTTTCGGGGTTGCCGCCGACGGCTTGGATAAAGGGCGATGTGTGCACCAGGATTCGGAGGGCGTCGGAGATCTCGCATTCCCGGGGACTCGGCATCTCGTTAGCTTCGTCTTCGTCTTCGTCTTCATCTTCATCGTCTAGTTTGTCTACTTTTCCGAGGTTAACGCATTGGATATATTGCGCCACCGTTGGGTCTGCTGCGATGTGCTCTAGCAGCTCTCGGGTATTCCTGATCCGGATGCCTGTTTCTTGGGTGGTTTGATCCCAGTATTCACCGGAGTCGGATTCCTCATCGTCTTCCGGATTTTTCTGCAGTCTTCCGGAAAATGCAAAGTCTCGAAACCGTTTTGTTCGGATGGCATATTGCGCTTGGAATGGGGTGCTGGCGGCATGTAGAGTTTTGCATGCCAGAGCGATGGCTTCAAAGCCCACGGGCATGGTCTCTTGGACGATCTGCCCCAGTAGTTCCATGGGGAGGCTCAGTAGTGACGGCATGATTGGTTTCTTTCGTTTCTTCTAGAAAATAGATAGTAGTATATACGTAATAGTATCAATTTCGTTCAATTGAAGAACTGGTGAACTGGTTAGTTGACGGCCCCCAGCGCTTACGTCACGTGGGTTGCCTGTAGCAACTAAAGCTGTAGAAAGATATACATGTTGTTATATCTTTCAACTGGCAGCATTCATGCTTAAAGGGTTTCTTATCTACACATATGAGGGTTCTGGGATGTACACTCGAGACCTCCATTCATACTTTCCTGGGAGACAGACTATCTATGACGTCACTTCTACTAGAACAAGTGAGGCGTAGGTCATGTAGCTGCTCTGAACGGTCTCGAATCGAATCGCCTCGAATAGAAGCTGTAATAAAAGCTGTCCGAATCTCACGCGACACAAGAGGGCACAGACAGCTATATTTAGATACATGGAAGAATACAACATGACGCAGACAGTAGATATATTTATCCACTCCAAAGGCTTACTTATATTTCACAAAACAACAGTTGTCCAATCGCATTGCAAGCAAAGATGAAACTTCGGGGGGAAAAAGACCCCGGATCGGCTTGGCCGAGGCTTCTTACAAGTCGGCCGAAAGATGCTGCCTGCGAAGGATCCGAACCCTAGACATCCACCACATCATTCTTCCTCTGACAAGCAGGGATTTATTCCAACCCCGATATTCCGACGTACAGATGTCTCACAGGGTTTATCCCCGGATTGATCCAGGCAGCAGTTTCATGTCCAGAATATTCGCTTTGTCACAGGTGGTACAGAATGCAACCTGCCCCGCGACTCAACCTGAAACCACCATTTTGGCTCCTCTGGTTCGGCTGATGTTATTTTTGGAATCCTTGCACTTGCAGCAGACTTTTCACCGCTAGGAGACACGACGATGGTGTTCCCCGCTATAGGAATTCAGTCCTCCTGCCGGATGAGGTTTATGTGCGAGGTTGCTCAGTCCATACGCCTTCATGCTGGCGATAATATAATATGGAGCAACAAATGGTGGTTTGAGGTTGCAATGGACGTATAGCTTTTCTCAAGTTCATCTTCGATACATATATATAAGAAATTCATAATGTTCGTTCCGTAAACAACCAGAACAGTTTCAAGCTCTTCAGTCATCTAAGCCCGGCGGCTTCGAGAATGAGCGAAAGCCCCCCTGCTCTTCTTCGTCCGTTGGTGCGAACTTGAAATACCGCTCCCTTCCGCGGAGTGTCGCTTTCCCGGGGCTGCAGGAATTTGGGGGTGATAAAGGGGAGAGCAGAGGGATACCAGATATGCAGGTATCCTCATGGCGGTATCTGACGGCGAGCAGAATGAACTTAGAATACACCATCCAGAGACACATTCCAGCTAGACCAAGAAACGCGACGACACAAAACACCAGGAGCTTCCAGTGATCTCCCATCTAGATTAACCGCATTAACTTGGATTCAAGGAGGTGGCATAAATAAAGACTGGGGTGGAACATACCCAGAAAATCACCCTAGCATCATTCTTATGCCAACTGCTTCCAGGATAAGGTTTGAAGAAACTCCATTGACGATTCATGAATTCGTCAGACATCAACACCCGCACACGATCTGCCTCATCCGGTTGCGTACGCATGTATTCCTTCCACAGCACAGACAGGAACAGAGGACCTGTCGAGTACATAACAGTGACATATGGAAGCAGCCAGCTGCGATCATACGATCGTAAGCTCTGGATGACTTGTATAAAGAACGGATGCCGGGGCACGGAGCCCATCGCGTCATTAGAAATCCCAGTTGGCTCTGTAACAGGCACCCAGGCTGAATACCCCAGCAGAGGATCAAGCCGACGGTTGCAGCCCTATATACCCGTCAGTGAGAGACGGCCAATTTTTCAGGGGATTGGAGTATTCACATTATCCAGATCTATGTAGATACCGCCCATGTGGGCGAGGACAAAGTATCGGATGCTGTCCGCGCGTTGGATAGGGTAGAGATACCCATCAAACGAGTCCAGGAACCACGGATAGTGAGTCGCAATAAAATTGCGAGCCATTTCATCCGTCCACAGCTATTGGGGGCGAGTAATAGTACATTAGCACCGCTGGGGTTGCATCATGGGGTCGCTATCTCACAATATATTCGTAGTCCGGGTGCAAATTTCTGCAACTCTGCTGGGCCTCTTTCCAGTTCTCCGGGATGCTGTCACTCTTGAATGTTTGGTGAATAATCTTTGGGATTACTGGCGACCGTATGTTGCTGCTTGGGGCCTTGAGGGAAAGATCCCCGGCGGGAATGCTATCGGCCAATGCATCTTCGAATAACAGAGTAATGAGGGTAAAAACAGAGCGACTTAGAAGCAAAACAGACCCCAAAATGATGACGGCGAAGACCGCTGTTTTGCGTCTCATATTGGATGTTTATTGTATGGAGTGGAAGTGGAGATATTGGCTGCATCCGAAGAGAAGTATAAAAATACTTAACCCAGAGGAGATATATTCCTTCAAATAAGTAGATCGAATCAGGTTAATAGAAAACAATAATATCTCACCTTCTACTACAAATCATGCAGGCCTCGTCAGCCACATTAACCCTCGTCAGCCCGATGAACCCTCCTCCATAGAATGGTGCTGGATTGTTCTTGGCGTTGGTTGTCACGTTCGCCTGTTTGTTCGAAGCCTCCGGGGGTCCAAGTGTACTTGGGGATACCGAGAAAATTCCGGATTAGGCTATATCAGGCACTGTGTGGTTGTATCCAATCAATCGTCTAACTTGGTTTCTTTTACGATATACAGTCCACTCGAAGCCCTTTTCCTACTTACGTCATGGCGAGAGCAACTGTAACCTCTAGCTTATTTGTACGTAACACTGCGTAACACTGTTCTCCAAACAGAAGGATCCGATCTAAGCGGTATGTTGTTTATAAAGTCAGATGTGGATGTGGTCCCTGTCGAAGTGGAACCGGCCGTTGGAGAAGTGAGACGGATTATCCGTGTCCGTTATTTAGTATGCCTAGCGACAGGTCTAGTTATAATTAGCTTCCATGAAAAAAATATCTTCCTTTCCAGGAATATTCTATCTATTTGGATTAATAATAAAAATCGGTGCAAAACGGTTATACAGTCACTAGATTTGGCTTCTCCATAAGCTCTACAGGATGCGTTATATCACCCGATCCTAGGCATCAAACACCTTGTCATAGTCAATCATACATGACCGATATCTTCCTCAACCCAAGGTTTGATTCCCTTCGAAGCCATGGGATCAAACATTGCAAGCATCTCCTTGCGACTTCCAAGGTGGGTAGTCCCCATGAAGCAGCCGTTCTGAAGAAAGCCCTGGTTCTTGATAGTTATCCCACGGAGTTCCATCGACCATGAAAATCCAGGGCATGAATAGATCTGTGCATGAATTCCAGGCATACTCGCTGTTTGACCTGCGCTAGCGTAACCCTGGGGCCTATCTTGACCACCTTGCCGACAATCTCGTGGCCAACTGCAAGTGGATATGAGTAATCGCCCCGGTCACCACTGACCGTGGGCATATCACTCGAGCAGACACTGCAGCATTCCACTTGGACATCAACGTCAAAACACACCAAGGGGCCGTGGCTTCCACGTGTTCACCTCAAACTTGGACTATTGGTCGATACTGGGGGATTGGAATCCAGTGAAAGTTTAGGGGCCGATGGTGCCAGGCGCCCGGTTGGGACAGATAGTCTTCATGGTGGTGGATAATGGAAATTGGAATGATCGATTTCTCCTGTGTGGAGTCTGGCAATTTTGAAAGATGCGAGAATTCTGAATAGCTCGTTTTAAATGGGAGTTTCTTTCACCCACGGCATCGCCATCCGCGCTGAAGCGGGATCGCTTTGCCGTCTCCATTCGGGACGGATATCATTCCCGCCACGATAACCTGATATATGCCTCTGTCCGCCGGAGCTAATAAGATTCGATATGAAATCGACGAGAAAGTCCTTTAGTCTAAATCGCACAATAATTTCGACATCTTGATTTGAGTAGTCATCGACACCTTGCTGGGCTCAGGTGCCAGAACATGTCCATCTAGTCAGTTAACATACCTCGTCTCTTCGGCTGGTTTCCCCGCGACAAGTTTGATAATTATCATCTCCCCCTCCCTTCCTTATTCTTGCTTTATTCAAAACATGAATTCAAAAAAAAGTAACAAATACAAAAACATACAACAGCCAGGATTCGCTGGTGGTCACCCACCCAACTACTAACTGGCCGGCGTGTGGCTTGAGTACGGCTGAGCGGACGGGAAGCCCTATTTTCCACACCCTGTGGTCGTATGTACTTGGAGTGACTGAAAGACAATAGATATGGTGAGAAACTATGTTATATTGTTTATAGAATTAATTCTTACTGATATCTAAAAAAAGTATTGATAAACTGATATAAATCTTCAACTTAATACATTAAAAGTCAGATGGTTATAATCTTCTGGAGTAAGCTTAACTAGAATAACCAGAGCCTTCTTTAAAGTGAAATTAGAAAGTCCTGTTACAGCACTAGCACCAGGTTCTTTGTAAGGAAGATATACGCGAGTATACTGAAACTAGTGTGAAGAGATATAATAGACCCTTTGCGAGACAATGTGTGAATAATAACTGTATCCTCGATAAAAGAGTTGTCACTGTCTTCCTAGCATTCGCGAGAAGACAAGAACTTTAAGGGAAACTGCTCATTCAAGCAGTTTCCGCTTCCGCGATAGTATCTATCTATTATAACTATCTTACACCAACACTTAACTATTAATTTAGTTTTTTTAGAACTGAGGTTTTAAACACACAAAATTTATAATATAATTATTATCTTCACGGGACACCACAAGAAACTCTATATTAAGAATGACTATATTATAGTCAACATAACCGCGTATTCTATCAACGCGCTGAAGTTCAAGGAAATAAGTGACAAAAACACACTTGCAGCAAATGAGTGATTCGTCCATTGATATCAAGTACCTACTGACACAAGTACATTTAACAATATATCACTGATTTATGTACAATAAACGTGGTCACCGAAGACAGTGGACCCGATTCCATGATTTACTCCATCACACATAAGTCTGATGTATGCCCCGATGAAATTAGATTTGTTGGTGGAGAGACTCCATTGTTTAAGCACCACTAGTCGGAGATTACATAAGGACAAAATGGAACGGACTCTCTCATCCTGATTTAACCAGAGACCCACAATGACAAGGGCTATCTAGCGAGGCATGCAGGAACAGTCGCAAACAAATGTGGTTTCCTGTAAGGCCAGTAATACTTAAGCAAACATCGCCGTCAAGTTACATTCTAAGACCTGTAATGACGATTGCACATCGGCATCTATATCACCTTTCCGACAGCTAAATTAGAGGAATCTATCTGTTCACGTGTGGGTAAACGAACTTAAGTATGCTCTACCGCAAAACTTGTTCTAAATCAGAGCACAATTGCTGTAATGATGCAAAGATCGAGTGGATGCATCATATAGTTTCAACACTGTAGAAAAATTTTTCTGAATTGCGATACTGGCGACAGTATTTGGGTTCCACACTCTATAAAGTGTGTCAACCAAAATGACCGGATACCGGAGATACAAAATATCCGTATGATCAGCCATTGATCCTGACGATCACGTTTCAACTATATGGAACATTGCGTGTTCAAAAGACACAGATGGAAATACTTA
>VCAU01000203.1:5852-36414 GCA_015844325.1 Aspergillus nanangensis | reverse complement strand
ATTTGGATTAGGAAGCACATTTCCTATGTCTGGGGAAACTTTCAAGTTCATCTGATGTTGTTGAGGCTCTAAGTCTAGGCGGAGAACGGCCTATGGTATCCTCGTTTTTTTTTTTTTTGGAGTACACCCTAACCGAACTGCAACGATAAATTAGCATACTTGCCGTTTATTGAATCGTGAACTGGATATAATTCGATAATGGCGTCTGTCCCGGAACCGGTTCTGAATTTTGTTTATATATACTGACTCAATCATGGAAGATAGAGATTATGTTACTTCGACGATTGTTTTCATAACTTGTTGGTTACTATGCCATGCATCTCCCGTTGAGGTGCCCCAGCCTAATGGAATCGAGAATTCGTTCAGTCTTTACGCATACGGGGATAATCTCAGCGGATGGATGATAACCCATGCGGATGGTATCTACATAATTATTTCATGACGACCAGATTCCGCCGATTGGTTGACAACTATGGTTCGTTCGATAGGCCAGGCTGAACTCAGCGAACTGTCTGAGTCGAAAGCAGATGACACCGAATTCATTTATTGTAAAACCTTCATAATCTCCATTCATCAGCCGTTCGTTATCCCATGCTAACGATCCGATCTTGAAGTCACGGCGTCCGGGCCAACTTCCAGATCCTGGGTAGCCCATCTCAACAACACCGACTCTGGCCGAAACGCCACCTTCGGCTCCAAGATTCCATATCTAGCGCCTCAGTCGGGCTCGGAAGTCGCCAACGTCAGCTTCATCGATTCCGAGGATACCTCACGCCAAGACACCCCCTCCCTCTATTTGTACGGAAGCTACGTGCTGATTGATTCGGTTGGCGCTAACTTCTATGCCGTGCCCTCCGGGGTGTACGGGAAAGATGGATTAGCTTGGAGTTCGGGCATTGCGATCCAGTCGGATAAAATTCCCATTGTCTTGCGGACAACTGCGCCAGCTAACACAGTTCGTCCTGGGCTGGGCATTTATTGACGTGCGAGGCTAACAAGGATATATGCTGTGTGGGGCAGTCTACGAACCAGGATGCAGAAAGGTTATTATCAGAATACCAAGTTTTGCCAATAAATTGAACACAGAAGGTGTGATGCGAAGCCTTTTGGTTTGGATTGCGACGTCTTCTCCCAACAGTAGCACTAAATTCTGTATTTGACCTATCGCTGTTCCACATATCCCTGATTTGGCTTTGTTATTATGCACAATGCTCCTTGTAGATAGCGGATGGATGTATGAATTGAGCTAAGAATAAAATATATGACTTCTTTGATTCTGTCTGCTCCATGCCTCGAAATATTGGGTTGTAGGCTAATAACGATTGGTCTTAGCCAAAGCACTGATCGGGGTGACGCCCGGAAAAAAGGATGTTGACATTGTGGGAATGGGAATTGAGCCTGACATTCCAAACCCTGCTGAGAGATCATCGGGCTAGCCAGCAGGAGCGGTGTTGACAAAGCTGGTGGTGGTGTACGTAGCAGTAGCATCATTCTGTGCAATAAGGGGGGAAAAATTTGGACCCTTGTTAGGTGGCAGGAGAATCCACCACCTCCTCCAACCACTCCGTGCTCCCCAAACTAATCGCCAAATGGGTCATGTAACTGCCCGCATCGGCCCCATGCCAGTGCGTCGTGCCGGGTGGACACCACACCATATCCCCGACGGTCAGGCGCTGGGGCTCTCCGCCGCGATCACAGACCCAGCCGGACCCGGCCAGCACGCGGAGCACCTGGCCGCCTTCGTGGGTGTGCCAGTGTGTTTTTGCGCAGGGGGTGAAGGTGACGTTGCCGAAGGAGATGCCGTCGTCGTTGAGGACTTTGTCGATCCAGACGTCGCCGGTGAACCAGGTGGGGGGCCCCTTGAAGGTTGTTGGGGTGGTTTGGGTCGTAGAGGGACGGGAAATTTTCATTGGCATTGTTGGAGAGATAGTACTTCGTACGGTGATGGGGGAGGTAGGTAAGATATTGGAGGGTTTATCGGAGGTACCTACGTCGAGATTGAGGCTATATCTATTTTTCGGTTGGTCTCTCGGCATTGAGACGTACCGGAGGTACTGTTTGCAATGGAAGCCGGATGGATAGTCGTCCATAGCCGGGGAGTGGCTAAGAGGCTGGGAGAAAGACAGCAGCCCGATTGGTTTCTCCGGTTGTATATCGCACATTGCTCTGCCGAAGGAGGCCCTCACGGCATTCTATTCCATTCCATTCAAATATATATCCAGAGGGGAAACATCTCGGTCTGGCGACCATTGAACATCGATTCCAACGAACAATAATGGCAACAATGGCAGACACGATCAGCTTCATAGGTACTGGATCCATCGCTAAACGATGTGATGTCCCTAGCTAACGAGACAGGCATCGGCAACATGGGCTTCCACATGGCAGGAAATATCCGCCGGGCCATCCCCTCCTCCACGACGCTGGTCATTAACGACATGAACCACGCCGCCTGCAAGAGATTCCTGACGGAATTCGCGCACCTGGGCCCGATCCAGATCGCCGCTACCGCGAAGGAGGCCGCGACCTTAGGCAAAACGGTCCTTGTCATGGTCCCGACGGGGACGCACTCTCGCGCCGTCTTTCTGGACAGCCCGGACAGCATCATCCATGCGCCTACCGACGAGCACCGCTTGATCCTCGAGTGTAGCACCATCGACATGAAGACTTGCACCGAGATCGGACAGAAGATCATGGCCGCGGGGGTGGGACGATACATCGACGCGCCTGTCTCGGTATGTCCCCCCCACTCACAACTCACTACCTATGCTCCTCGCGAGCAACAACAACGACCACAAGGGGTATCTAGGATACCTAGGTAAGATCACCACCGAACCGAAACAAACTACTAACAAAATTCATCGATCCCACACAGGGCGGTGTCGTCGGCGCCGCAAAAGCAAAGCTCTCCTTCATGGCCGGCTGCCCATCCCCAGACGCAACCGAGTCGATCGAGTCGCTCGAATCCCGCGCCCACAGAATAATGAGCATGATGGGCGACCCAACCAAAATCTTCTACACAGATAAACTCGGCACCGGACTCGCGGCCAAAATCGCCAACAACTACATCGCCTGCTGCACGACGCTCGCGACGGCCGAAGCCATGGCCATTGGGGTGCGCAGCGGGATCGATCCCGCCGCGCTGTTCCGCATCATCAAGGCCTCCTCCGGCAGCTCCTGGCATCTCGACTTTAACCCGTGCATGCCGGGGATGGTGCCGACCGCGCCGTCGAGCAATGGGTTCGCGCCGAGCTTCAAGCCCTTCCTCGCAGTGAAGGACTTGTCGTTGGGGATTGAGGCGGGGGCTGATACGGGGGTGGAGCCGCGGTGTGCGGAGGCAGCATGTCGGACGTTTCGGGAGGCGGCAGAGAATCCGGAGTATAAGGTTGGTTTTCTTTCTTCTGGTGACGTGTGGTTTGGTGAGGGGTTGACTGACTTTTTTGTGTGGGTAGGATTTGGATTTCACTTCGGTTTGGTTGTTGATTAACCGGGAGAAGTAATGATGATGATGATGATGATGATGATGATGATGGAGAGGATCCTAATTAGGATATGTCAGATAGAAGAAGTTGCTTGTTTGTACGTATTGAGCATTCCGGGGGCGGGGGGGGGGGGGGGTAAACCCCGCCCCCCCCCCCCCCGAATCCGCAGAGCTGGAGTCAATATCATGGGACTCTCACCCTGTAGAGAAAATCGTCTATCCGGCGTGAAGAAGTTTGATACTTCTACAAATGTCATGAGAAAATTAAAATACACCCTTTGCATCCTTCTTTTCTTGGCGTACATGAGTGACAAAAACGACTTGAAAAGACAATCTATGCTTATCAACTTAACTCATGTCTACATTTCTCATCCATCACGCGTATCGGGCCTCCTCTCAAGGGATTCGGGCTGCGTTCTGTCGCATGCACCGTGCCTGCGGTGTTAGGTGGTGGATGGATGGATTCGTAAAGTTGGTGCTCGCGATGAATTCCTCCCACTCCGGGACGGGGCCCTGATACTGTGAGAAGTTGGTCATTGCGATGCTGGGGTGTATGAGGCGTGAGGATGTCGAGGAACGGATGGAGATGGCCTGCTGCGGTTACCAACGGAGGGGAAACAGATTACAAATTTCCCATTATGTGTTGCATTGTTTGATCAGCATGTAATGTGCCGTACAGAACAGCCACCGTGGGTGGTGAGGCTGCCCGGCAGCCAGGTTCTCATTGCCGGAGCGATGGCGATAGAGCCAGAGGACTTCGGCAAGAACCGTCACTACCGGCCAAACTATGAGATGCTCTTCCACATCGACGGCAGTTACAGAGCCATGCTATCGTACCCGACTGAGAGTTCGCTAGTATGGTCCCGGCAGGGGCATAGTGTTCGGGGTGAGTCGTAGATGGAGACGGAGATACAAGACACCCGCAGTTGTAGCATCAGGAAGGGTCATTGTCTACCACCCAAGACACAAACCAACTATCTCATTCCAGTCCCATTCATTTACCAGACGTGATGAACGGCAAGATGACTACCAACGGGAACCGCCCCCCTCCGAGCAAGGCCTTTGAGATCATCGAAGAGCCCATCCACACCCGGCGGCCGTTGAGAGTGCTATGTTTGGGCGCAGGATACTCGGGCATCCTGCTCGGCATCATCTGGAACCAGCAGATGCAAGACCGGGGTGCAGAGCTGGTAATCTACGAGCGCAACGACGATCTCGGAGGCACCTGGCTGGAAAACAGGCATGTTGCACCTCCTCCCCTCCATCCATAAATCCAGAAGACCCGACCAGGCAAATGGCGCTGACATAGGTCGTCAACAGGTACCCCGGATGCCAATGCGATATCCCAGCACACAACTACGCCTACTCCTTCGAACCCAACTTCGAATGGCCGAACTACTACGCGACGTCGACGCAGATCTACGAGTACCTGAAAAGGACAGCCGGCAAGTACGGGGTGGAGGACTACATCAAGTACAACCACTCGGTCAAATCGGCCGTCTGGGACGAAAGCGGGGGCAAGTGGCATGTCTGGATCCAGGCGGGAGGTCGTCTGTTTGAAGACGTCTGTGATGTATTTGTCAATGCTGGGGGGGTTTTAAAGTATGTCAGGGCTTGCCGTATCTCGTGTCCCCGTTGCTAACCCGACAACTTATAGTAACTCGAAGTGGCCAGATATCGAAGGCATTGAACGCTTCCAAGGCAAGCTGCTGCACTCGGCCTGCTACGACGAGTCGTACAACTGCGATGGCAAGAGAGTGGCCGTCATTGGGAACGGCTCCTCCGGGATCCAGATCGTCTCGAAACTCGCGAAATGTTAGTTGAATCGACTCTCTCTCTTCCTCCCCTCCACGGAAGAGACTAGAGTCCACATGCTGATACCAGACGACCCGCAGCGACCTCCCATCTGACCACCTTCATCCGGTCCCACTGTTGGATCTCGCCCGCGCCCGGCGTCAACGAGCCAACAGACAACGACCCGCAAATGGACGAAGAGTACAACTATGCGCCGGCGGTTCTCGAACAATTCAAGTCGGACGCCTCGGCCTGTCAGGCGCATTGCCGGTCCCTCATGGACCGCCGGCTGATGAACTTCCGGCGAACGCATACCGCATCGGAGGTGCAGAAAGAAGCCCAGAAGCTGTTCACCGCCAGTATGAAGAAGCGGCTGGGCGACTCTCCCAAGGGGAAAGCGCTGGCGGAAATGTTGCTGCCGAGCTTCCCCGTCGGCTGTCGACGACAGACCCCCGGCCCGGGCTATCTGGAGGCCCTTCTCCAGGACAACGTCGATACCCGGTGGGATGACATCCAGCGGTTCACGGAGAACGGCATCCTCACCAAGGGGGGTGAGGAACTGCAGTTTGATGCTGTCATCTGCGCCACCGGCTTCGATACGACCTTCAAACCGCGGTTCCTGTTGAAGGGACGCGGAGGCGTGGACCTCGCCGAAAGGTGGGAATCGAAGGAGTGCTGCCCGAAGGCCTACTTCGGCATCGGGGTTCCCGACTTCCCGAACTATTTTAGTGAGTCAAGCAACGCCGCTGGTGAAATTTGGGAGATGCGTTGGCTAATCTGTGATTTTGATACGGGTAGTGTTTATCGGCCCCAGTTCGCCAATTTCGAATGGCTCGCTGGTCCAGGGCATCCAAGCGATGGGCGTGTACATCTGGAAATGCATTGACAAGATCCAGACCGAGCGTATTAAGAGTATGACGGTTAGCCAGGGGGCTGTGGACGACTATTTCGAGTACGTGCAGAAGTTCCTGGATCGCACGGTCTGGGTGGAGGGCTGCAGAAGCTGGTACAAACGGGGCACGGTCGATGGGCCGGTCATCGCCATCTACGGGGGCACCAGTTTCCATTACGTGGAAGCATTGCGCAACCCCCGGTGGGAGGATTACGAGTATAGCTTGCTTGCTAGCCCTGTGTCGGCGAAGTTGAACCGCTTTACGTATCTCGGGAATGGGTTTACCTTGCGGGAGGAGACGGGCATGACCGTGGGAGACACGCAGACCCTGGGGTTTAATGAGTTCTGGGATCTTTTTGTGTTGAAGAATCTTTATCACTAGACAATGAGCTTGGTTGTGTGGTTGTATCTGTGGATGACTTGCTAGAAGTGAAACTCGATCTCTGGTCCTTCAGTTGTGTCCGCCTGTCTGTACACTGCATATGAACTCAATTTCTTCAATTCGTCCATTGGATGGTATGTTGTTTACCAACATAGTCAAGGCAGGTATATTTCTACAATCTGTTCTTGTTCTGCGTCCCCACCTGAGTGAGACCCATACAATGATGGCAAGTAGATTATCGTGTTGCAGACTCATTATCAACGCTCTTTCACCAATTGAGGCCTGTAAACCATTTAACCCCCCCCCCAACTGGCGTACTCCCGAGTAATGGAAACTCCCTGGAGACTGAGTATCATTCAATTGTTCACCGTATACTTCTATTCAATTTCCATCCTCGTCAATGAGCATGACAAACTCGGGCAGCCACATATTTCCTTTACAGCAGACGAACCACCGCCTCGACCCCAGCAGTCTTCGCCATCTCTTTCTTCGCCGAGTCACTGCCACCAGAAACCCTAATATTCTCATCAGTCAAATCCACTCCCGGAACCACAGGCTTCCCATCCAGCTCCAGTCCCGCCATGGTGCCCTTCTCCCTCCAATTCGCCAGCAGCTGGAAGAAATGGGGGGCGCCCAACCCGTAACGACCCGTCTTCAAGGTCTTCTCGGAAATGACGCCCTCGTCGTTGTAGTAGCTGGGGGTACACTCCCGCAGGAAGTCCTCCTTCAGCTTGCCCAGACGAATGATGGTGCGGATCCATTCGTCTTCGGCCGCCTGGGAGGTCTCTACCGTCGTGGCACCGCGTCGCATGGTCTCCGCCACCACGAAGGCGATATGTTTGGCTTGCTCGTTGAGCAGATGCTGGAAGTTGGGCGCTAGGGCCGTCTGGGTGATGCTCATGATGAAGTGGTTGGGGAGGTGTCTGGTATAAAGACCGTGCAGGGTGCGCGGGCCGTCCTTCCAGTGTTCCTCGAGCGTGATCCCATTCCGGCCGCGAATCGACAACTGCAGACGCTGGCTGTAGTCGTTGCTGAGATACTCGAACCCCGTGGCGTAGATGATGCAGTCGAGTTCGTACTCTGTCCCGTCGAAGACGATGCCCTTCTCGGTAACCCGGTCGATGCCTCGCCCCTGGGTATCAACAAGGGTCACGTTCGACTGGTTGAACGTGGGCAGGTAGTCGTTGTGGAAGCCGGGGCGCTTGCACATGTAGTTGTACCAGGGTTTCAGCGCCTCCGCCGTGGCCCGATCCTTGACGATCGCGTCGACCCGTTTCCGGATCTGGTCCATCTTCTTGTAATTCGCCGTCTGCATTTTCTGATGGATGAGTTGGGCCGCGGCGATGGGATCTGAGGCCGCTTCCGCGTCCGCAACCATCTTCGCATTGACGGCGACCTTGGCCAGCACGTTCGTCCACCCGTCCGCGACTAGATCCTCCGTGACGGGCGCCCCGGCTACCAGGTTATTGAAGTTGTCCATGCGGTGCTGATGCCAGCCTTTGCGGAGGGACTTGGCCCAGGCCGGATCCGTCGGCTGGTCGAGGCGCACGTCCACCGACGAGGGCGTCCGCTGGAACACATGCAGGTGTTGGGCCCAGCGGCCGACCTGCGGCACGACCTGGATGGCCGTCGCCCCGGTGCCGATGATGCCAACGCGCTTGTTGGCCAGCTTGTGTAGGTTGCCGGTGATGTCGCCGCCGGTGTAGTCGTAGTCCCAGCGGCTGGTGTGGAACGAATGGCCCCGGAAGGTGTCGATGCCCGACACCCCGGGGAACTTCATCTTGTGCAGGAGACCCCCCGCGGTGGTGATGAACTGGGCTTGGATGCGGTCCCCGCGATGGGTTGACACGTCCCATCGGCGGGTGTCTTCGTTCCAGTTGAGCTGCGCCACCTCCGTCTGGAACAGAGTCTTTTCGTATAGGCCGAATGTCCGGCCGATGCGTTGCGAGTGCGCGAAGAGCTCTTCCCCGCGCGCGTACTTCTCACTGGGCACGTAGTTGGTTTCCTCGAGTAAGGGCATGTAGATGTAGGCTTCGATGTCGCAGGCCGCCCCCGGGTACCGGTTCCAGTACCAGGTGCCGCCGAAGTCGCCGGATTTGTCGATGAGGCGGATGTTGGTGATTCCTGCTTGGATGAGACGCACCGCCAGGATCATCCCGCTGAACCCGGCGCCCACGATCACGTAGTCGACTGTCTCGGAGACCGGGGCGCGAGAGACCGGCTGGCTCCATTTGTCTTCCGTGTAGTGTTTCAGCGCGGCTACCTCGACTGAGTGGTATTGGTTGAGGCCCTCGACGCGCAGTCGCTTTTCTCGTTCCTCGCGGTATCGGGCTGCTACGGCGGCGAAATCGATGTGCTCGTCTGCGGGTGGCAGCGGCGCGGATTCGGTGGGCTGTCGTCCTATAGACCCCATGGTGGCGATTGTATCTTCTGGATGGAGCGTGTTGGATGGTCGAATCCGGGCAGACGGCGACCATATATCTGCTGCACGATTAAAGGGCTGACGTCCCCGATCTGGGTCGAGGAGATGCCGACATGCCGAGATCTCTCACTACGCACATAGCCGGGAGATCCCCGGGTATGGATGAAGCTGAGAAGTATATCATCCGGGAAGGATTTTGGTGATGGCTAACCGGCAACACTCCATATGCTAATTACTACATGCATGACTAGGGCGTCCGATAGGTAATCCCACCATCGACCACAATCTCCGCCCCCGTGATATACTTCGCCCTCTCCGACAACAAGAACGCCACCGCATGAGCCACATCAAACCCATCCCCCATCCGTCCCATCGGCACCTGCGCATTCCTCGTCGCGATCATCCCTGCCAGATCCCCGCCGGCGTACCGGTCCGCCAGATACCCCACCAGGGGCGTATGCATCAGCCCCGGGACCACTGTGTTGATCCGCACCCCCTTGTCGGCGTAGAGGATGGCGGTCGTCTTGGAAAACTGCACCATGGCGGCCTTGGCGGCGGCGTAGCCCACCTGCGGCTTCCCAATGTAGCGCAGCCCCGCGATGGACGAGATATTGACAATGGATCCGGACCGTTGGCGTTCCATGATCGGGAGGACCTGGCGGCAGGTCAGGTAGACGGACTTGAGGTTGATGGCCATCTGGCGGTCCCAGGCTTCCTCGCTGAGCTCAACGGGGCCGCCGGGCTCGGAGCGGCCGACACTACAACACGTCTTCTAGCCATAAGGGGGTTGTTTCTGGGGGAACGAGCAAAGAACGACGACTCACTTGTTCAGTAGGGCGTCGATGCGGCCTGGACAAGGAAAGACCGGTCAGCGAACAAGACACTTCCTCGGTAGCGAGCGGATGGGATCAAACGCACCATATCTCTGTATACACTCATCCACCAGCCGTTGCACCGACGCGCTGCAGGTCACATCCGCCGCAATCACTTCGCAGTTGCCATCCTCGGCCTCTAAACGGCGCTGTGAATGCTGCGCCGCCTCTAGGTTTAGATCGCAGCCAAAGATGCGAGCACCATGCTCACATGCCGCTACCTTGGAGATCGCCGCCCCGTTCCCCCACATGGTTGGATCTCCCGTCTGACCAATTCCCGTTAAAAGGACGACTTTTCCTTCCAAGTCTCTGGGGAGGGGGTGAGATTGGGTAGAGAGTCGCATCAGGCGTGGGGATAGGCTCCGTGGAGTCCATTTCGTCTGCCTGTTTAGGAAGGACCAGACGGGGAAATTCATTCTGTGATGGATATGACGGCGAGTGGAGTGTAGCTGGTGCGAGTATCAATGGGAAAGAATCGATGTAGATGATTGCCCGAGGTGGTTTTTGTTTCTCTTTTCAAAATATAGACTTGCATGTATAGCTCTAAGACCTGGACTAGTAGTTACTGAACGCTGGATGTGATACAAGCTCGGCAATGATACGGCTCGGCTGTAAGCCTCCTCGGCAGTATACAAGCACATACGTGATAATATATTCGATAGGAAGCTGCTTTACGCATGGCCCTCGATGCCCGGTTACCAACCTTCCAACTAGCTACAGCGTGTATCTAAACAGAGGGCTTCGATCCCCCATATCCACAAGCTCGTCCCCCGTATACCTCTCCTGGATCTCCTCCATCGTCATCAAGCTTCGGGCTGCATTCTCCCGCTGGAAGCCGACGCGCAACCCGTATGCAATCGCCGCAGCCGTGAGCATGATGCCGAAACTGACCCCATAACCGGGAAAATAGTGCGGCCGGGTCGAATCCATGTAGATGTTTGAGCCTAGCAGACCCCCCATGAGGTTCGCCGTGCCAAAGATGAGGGCCGTTCCGACCGCGCGCTTCGTCGACGGCGCGAGGTTGTTCACTGTTGACCCCAGGGAGGGAGACATTAGCGGTTGTTGATGTCAACGAACAACCACCCGGGAGGAAGGAGGGGCGCTTACTGAACCAGCCCAGTGCCGGCATGATGGGGCAGAATATCCCGCTGGCGGCGAGGAAGAGAAACCCGTACGTGAGGCCAGGGTATTGAGGGTGGGGGATGACGAGCAGGGCGAGGAATCCGGCCGCACCGGCGAGAAACCCGGCAATGACGAAGGGCGATCGCTGCTGCACGCGGTCAGAGCACACGGACACGACGATCACGACGGCCGTCGCGCAGACGTAGATGGGGACCACCATGAGTTGCTCCCGACGGTAGTCATGTTAGTGTACACTTCGTGACCAGGTGCGGCCGGAGGGGTGGTTTGCAGACACTTACAGCTTTGGTAGCCGTGTAGCCTAGTTGGAAGACGACGGTTGGGACCGTATAGGTAAACCTGAGCCGCCGTAAACGAGAAGATTGGTTAGGCACGTACGTATCATGGAGCGAGCAACTGTAGACATGCGTGGTGGCCAGACATACCCATAGATAGGAATGGAGTTGCCGAGCCACATGATGCAAGCCAGCCATAACCGTCGTTCTTGGAACGCTCCCTTGACATGTTTCCATGACAGCTTATCGTCGTTCGTGACGCGGCCCTGCCCGGAGCCCGTTTGCACTTCCAGCCGGCGAACCAGGAATTGCTTCTCGTCGGGGGTGAGAAAGCGGGCTCGTTGGGGGGTATCGGGGAGGGTGAAGAACGCTCCGAGCCCACAGACGAAAGTGAATATCCCTTCCAGTATGAACACCCACTGGCTTCGGTCAATCCATGTCTCACGGTACCAGTGAAAGATGGCGACTTACCCTCCATCCGGCAAGGCCTGCAACCCCATCCATGTGCTGGATCGCGAAGGCCAAGAGGCCAGAGAATGCGCCTGCAAGGGATGCACCAGCGTAGAATAGGGCAAACCGCGTCTGCACTTCGTACCGTTCGTACCACAACGTGAGGACAAACGTGATGCCGGGGAAAAGACCAGCCTGGTAGGATGATCGTGGTCAGTCGGTGATATTATCGGGGTGATAGGAGGAGATCCACCAACCTCTGCGGCACCGAGAAAGAATCTGGCCGCGATAAGGCCCTCGTAGCTGTTGACAATGCCCATGAGCGTCATAACAAGACCACATGCTACGACCAGGGACGGAATCCAGATCGATGGTCGCAGCACCTTCAGTACAATATTACTAGGGACTTCCAGCAGACCGTAGGGGATGAAGAACACCATGAGGGCAACGTTGTACTTGATGCCGTCTAAGTGTAGATCAGTCTGCATCCCGGCAATTTTGGCGTTTCCAACTAAACATATCTTCCGTCAGCGGAAGGACATGGCCCTGTCACCCTGGGTGAGGGAGGTAGGCTTACTATTGCCCCGGTCCAGATACGCAAGTAGGTATAGCAGCGTTATCTGGGGAAGGAAGATCCAGTCCAGCTTACGAATTAGCTTCCGTTTCTGCCCTCCGGTGAGGTCCACTGTGGGCCCTTCTGCGTGGGCAAATTCTTGGTGACAGGCTGCGTCATCTTTGGAGATGGGCCGACTGCTCGTTTCGCAGCCCACATGCCCCGGCTTCATGCCTTGCATGCGGTGGGTTTCTTCCATTGTCGTATTTCTTTAACACAAGTGAATATGATGTGTGCTGAGGGTAGCTGGGTGAATGGAAATCATGCACATCTCCCAATTTATATCCGATGGATACGAACGTGATCTAGCAGTTCTCGAGTCTAATGAAAGAGTATATCGACAGCCGCTCGGCCAGTAACAAGTCCCTGCGAAAGCCGTTTATACTGTCTGGCTTGCCTGGTCTACTGTGTACCCGAGACACAATGCCGAATTTGCTGGCACGCAGGAGGCTAGACATGGGCATGGCCTATGATGCCGACGCCGGTTAGATCGTCTAGCAGTCTACCCATTGCCGGATCCGCAGCCATCAGAATGATATAGAAAGCTGCCTTGCTGATGATATCTAAGATATCATTGACATCACTACTCATGCTACCATACACACAGGCCGATGCAAAGACAATGCCACGATCAAAACCAAACAGCCCATCCATATACCTCCCTGACACAAGAAAAACTCCCACATTGACGGGAACAACTTCTCACCCCCTACAGCCCAAATCCACCTTCCGCCAGATTCGTCTCCCAAATATTCCGCAGGTCCGCAGGATGGTCATACGGCATGGACGGATCAAAATTGGCCAGATCATCAAACAGACCAAAGAACAACAACCCAGAGTCATCGGACGGGTCGACGTCCGACTCCGGCACCAGAGTCGGCTCCCGATCACTCGACAACAGTAACTCAAAGATCGGACTGCTGTTCTTCGTCGCCCCAGGAAAGAAACGCACGAGCTCCTCGCTCTTCCCCTCCCCCGTTAGCGGCGGCGGCTGCTCACTCTCAGACCGGTGGACCACCCGCAACATCGGCGGCGTGGGAATGATGTCCGGCAAGGGAGCGCCACCACCACCGCCGGCGCGCATCGTCGACGACCCCATGCGTTGGCCTGACCCCCCTTCAGAACTGGACACGTCCACCGGCCCAGGAGCAGGGAGCGGGAGCTGCTGCTGCGTGGCCAGAAGCTTATCGACGCCGTTATCGTACATCTTCGCGGAGGGCCACCGCTTGGCCATCTCCTTCAGTGCGACCCGGAGCACGTGGAACGGGACTTGGATGGCGTCCTCGAGGGCCTTCACCTGGCGCGCGTGCAGCAGCGCCAGCAGCGCCATGGAGATGTGCCAGCCCGCCATGCCCTGCAGGAAGCTGAGGGAGCCGCGGGCGAGGAAATCCTCGAAGATGCGCGCGGTGTACGACGCCGCCAGGATGGCTGCCGAGTGGGCGATGGGGATGCGACCTTTGGTCTTTTCGAGGTAGAGTAGTGTGATGCAGGAGAGGTAGGGGAGGTGGAGCTGGAACACGGGCCGGTCGAACCTGGCCGTGGGGAAATCAGAGAAGGGGAGTTGCAGGGAGGGTGGCAGGGCATGCACCCAGGTGGTGAGCTCGTCGAGGAGCCTTTCTGTCGTGTGGGTGGTTTGCTTGGGGAGACGGAGGTGGTCGCCGACGCGGCCGACGATCGAGCAGAGGGATACCCATTGCACGAAGATCAAGGCTTGTGGGTTGGAGGGGTCAGGGAAGTCGCTTGTGGATGGTGGGTGGACGTCACAGTCTCGCGGGTTGATCGTGTATGGGCGTCCCTGGCAGATGGAGGTGAGTCGCTCTCTGGCCTGGGGGGGGGGGGGGTGTTGGTTAGGTTAGCCGGGGAGGTATGGGAAATGGGAAAAGGGGGCCCTCCGTACGAATAATGTCCAAAAGATACGACGGCGTAGGCCGACGCTTTCGCCAGCCCGTGGGGGTTGGCTGGCCTTGAGCTCGCAGTGCAGGCCGAGTTCTTGCGCCTGGCGTATTGCGACGCCGGTCCACCACCACGGTCCGTTCATGCTCACGACGTTTGGGGGACTGGTGTTCCACCAGTAGAAGAGCATAACCGAGATCAGCACGGTTAGTGGGTGTGTCTCGGCGCCGAGGTGCAGCAGAAGCCTCGCCCTGTCGTAGTGCGACGATGGGTCGTCGTGGTACACGAGGGAGGCTCGCACCACGCTTCCGACGAGCGCGAGGCTCTGTTGAAGAAGGATCGAGCCGCCGTACTGCGGAGCCTGTAGCATGTCCTTGTCGAGGACTGGACAGAAACAGTAGCAATTGCGGAAGTATGCATCGGCATAGGACTCGTAGAGCGTCGGCGGGAGGGGCGATATGCTGTAGCGAATATCGACGTGGAATGGCTGTGTTACTGGCGTTTTGGAGGAGCCCCGGACGTGAGAGAAGACCGGCATGTAGCCGGATTCACCGAGATAGCTGGCTTCTGCACAATTCGCCGGATGGGATACTGTCTGATCCGCGAGACCATCCATGAGCATGTCCGGAACCCCCCCACCAAACTCGACATCCCGGGCCTGGTTTGCCAGAGGCAGAGCCGGCTGCGGTGGGGTATGATGGCTGCCGGATTGCTGCGAACCTGGGGAGGATAGAGAACCTGCATGGTGTGGCTGGAGTACATTGGTGACGTCGACCGCTGCAATTACTGGGTCTGGGGCTTGCGTGGTGTTGAAACAAGGCACACCGAAGGAAGCATTCAAGGACGGCTCGACTGCGTTGGATACGGACACTGTATGGGAATCCGACAGAGGAAGTGTGTTTGGCCGACGTCGGCGATGTGCATTTCGATTGGACGGTCGAGGCCTGCAGGTGCATGATAGGAAGAAGAGCTGTCAGTCCAGCCTCGCATCGATTGGCTCTAGGCCGGACTTGTTTTTTGGGGGGGGGATGTGCATACCTGCATTCACTGCCAGCCTGGACACAGTTCAAACACGAGCTATCAGCACGAGGCTGGGAGTCGAGATCGCACTTGATCTAACACGATGGAGACATGGGTCAATACTGCGACATGGGCCTCCGGTTGCTCTTGCAGGACCAACCTTTTTCTCATTGCATCGCAGGCAAACAAGGCGTGCGCGACGGCGGATCTTTGCAGTGCCGGCTGCCTGGCGGGCTTTATCACGATTGCCGGCCGCCTGGAAGTTTCCTGGTTCGGCCATTTACGGGGTGATGGAAGCATTGAACTGCACGTCGACACGCAGTCTCAGTCTCAGACTGGGGATGCATTTTCTGGGACTTGGGGGTATTTTCAAACTAACTGCGCAGTAGGGCTGGGCAAGCGGGGAATGAATCTGGGGAACTCATGCAGATCCTGCGCCCCCCGCTAGTCCTTCTACCTCTGGCCCTCGGACGAGCTTCTTACTGGAGGAGAATACATCCATGTCTTATCTAACCTTATCCCCGGTTAGTTCCCTCCGGCTATGAGCCTTCATTACCGGTGGCCTTACCCTGCTATCCGCCGGCAGCCACCTTGCCTACACGGTGATGAGGGAGCTGAGCTATTGATATGCATGCATAAGCTCACCCATGTCACAGCTTCGCGGATGATATATTACCTAGGTATCCTTGGCATTACGAATTGATTCACAGGCTGCCCGTCTTCTCCACGCCCAAGCTGCAACTGCTACTCTGGACTACAACAACAACATCATCATCATCATCTAAATTAATACTCCCCAACACGCCATCATGACTATCTCGACAGACCCAGTAGACGACGGAAACGACATCTTCACGCGATTCGGTCTACCAAGCCACATGCAGATTGGAAGCAACACAGTAGGCGCTCATCCGTCTTCACAAAACAGACCAGTCAGCCATTCAGAATGGGACCGCCCATCCTCCAGCGGCTACGTGGTATCAAACCACCTGATCAATGAGCCCCCAATCGGGAAGCCATTCAAGATCATCATGATGGGCGCAGGAGCGGCAGGAATCGACTTCCTCCACCACGCACCGTCCGCCCTAGACGGCCTGGGCATCGAGATGGTCTGCTACGACAAGAACCCCGAGGTTGGGGGGACATGGTACGAGAACCGATATCCCGGATGTGCGTGCGATGTACCAAGCCTAGGCTATACATTCCCTTGGAAGCAGAATCCCTCCTGGAGTACTTTCTACTCCAGTGGCCAGGAGATCTGGAAGTATATGAAAGGGATCGTGGACGAGGAAGGAATGATGCGGTATATCCTGCTGAATACGCGCATCACCGCAGCAGAGTGGGATGAATCGAAAAGTAAGTGGCAGGTGAGTCTGGCGAGAACGAACCCCGACGATGGTAGTACACTGTCGGAATGGGTAGAAGAGTGTGACGTGTTGTTGAACGGAACGGGGTTCCTCAAGTAAGAGCGCTTTTATCTCTTCGTGGCTGGTGATTCAAGGACCGGGCTGACCGACCGACGTAGCGCCTGGCGATGGCCCGAAATCCCTGGTATCAACACCTTCCAGGGCGACATGTTCCACACCGCGCATTACCAGGAGGGATATGACCTCAAAGGCAAGCGTGTGGCGGTGATTGGAGCCGGTAGCTCCGGGATTCAAGTCGTAGCATCCATCGTGGACGATGTAGACGCGTTGTATACCTGGGTGCGCAGTCCGACGTGGATCACGGCAGCTTTCGGACAGGCCTATGCTGGCAAAGATGGCCAAAACTTCAGCTGTATGGAAACCCACAAGTCCCTGATCCACGAATGATGCTGACTTCTTCACACATGGAAGATACCGAAGAGCAGAAGAAGGCTTTCCAAGACAACCCGACCATGTACCACCAATATAAAAAGACCATTGAGAGCGAGCTCAACACCCGGTTTAAATTAGTCTTGCGAAACACCAAAGAATCAGATGAGGCTAATGCAGTTCGTTTGCACCTGGATTCCCCCAAGCCCCGCACAAAGTCTTCTTCTAACCACCCAGATAGTCCGCCTACTCACAAATGTCGACGAAGCTCAAATCCAAGCCCGCTCTCCTCAAGTCCATTATCCCAAAGGACTTCAACGTGGCCTGCCGGCGACCAACCCCCGGAAACGGATACTTGGAGGCACTCGTGCATCCCAACACGACCGTGTTCACCCAGACCATCGCAGGAATCACCCCGACGGGCATCGTCGACTCTGCGTCCGGGAAAGAATATCCCGTCGACGTGATCATCTGCGCCACCGGATTCGACACCTCATTCCGCCCCCGATTTACCCTCAAGGGCCTTGACAAGACCACCTCTCTCGCAGAGAAGTGGAAGCACCACCCCGGAAGTTATCTGGGGATTGGCGTGGACGGGTTTCCAAACTACTTCACCTACTCGGGCCCGTACACCCCCGTCGCACAAGGATCGATCCTGTCGATTATCTCGATGCTGACGGGCCACTTCCTGGAGATTATCAAGACCATGCGTCGACAACACATCCGCCGTCTCAGCCCGAAGGAGCAGGTGGTGAGAGATTTTGTGGAGCATGCGGATACGTTCATGCCGCGGACATGTTGGGCAGACCCTTGTCCGAGTTGGTTCAAGCAGGGGAAGAAAGATGGGCCCCTGATTATGTGGCCTGGGTCGAGGCTGTCGTATTTCGAGCTTTTGGAGTACCCTTATCTACAAGACTATGAGATTGAGTACTGGAACAATAACAACCGCTTTGGGTTTATGGGGACCGGGTTCGTGGACTTTGAGTTCTCAGGAACCAGAGATCTCACCTGGTATCTGGACAAATACTCACAGAAACAGGAATGGGTCGAGGGCGTTCCTCTTGATGGTGACGCTGAGAAGTTCAAGGCAATATCTCTCGGGTCAGTGCCTGGGGAGAAGCAACAGCAGGGTAAAAATGGGGTTGGTTCTGGTTCTCTAAACTAAGTCTCGCTGTCAGCATGTCAATGAAATATCATCTCTCCTACTCATTTTTAACACGCCGCAATGCAATATAGAGTATAAGAGCTCGAAATCTCAATATAATAGAAGTTATCTGTGTGAAATGGTGACTATAATCATTTGTACAATAGAATTGGATAAGCAGTATCATCAGCAGGGGTTGACTCGCCATGTTCTGACGGCAGTCTATCTGCTTGACACATTCTACTAATGAGTGAAACACCCCACCAAGAAACTAATAAACATGCATCGTACCGAACATCGACGCAGAAGTGCTAGATGGAAGCAGCCCAGTAGGGTGACACCTGCAAACCTACGCTATCTTGTGACCAAACTTGCCATAGGAAATAGAGCTGGCCGCACGTTGCAACTTGTCGGCCGGGCTACCGTCAAAATGGTCATCAAGGTCCAGATCCATGAACCCCGATTCTGACAATGATCGCGGTACAATCGCCAGATTCTTGCCGTGGATCGATCGATCTGTCGCAATCCTCAACACAGCAGAGACTGCATCGGGGATCGAAGCCAGATCCAGATCCATTTTCCGGAAGTCTTCCCGAACTGTATCAAGGAAGTCTTTTCGCATGATGGGCGTTGGTATAAACCTGAGGTGGTGTCAGCGACGTATCTAGCCAAAGCTACGGATTTCCGGAGGTGTCATGTAATTACCATGGCGCAATGCTGTTGATCCGGAAGTTTGCTTTTCGCCGCAAACAACACATGATCCCTCGGACGCCGAACTTGGTAGCTGAATACACGGATGAGCTTTTCGTATCGATGTATCCCATGATACTTCCCACGAGTATCAGACAGCCGTCGCGGGGGTCGCTGTGGTGGCGTTTGAAATTCCACCCGGCGAGCTTGGTTGTATATAGCAGCCCATTGAGATTGACGTCCGTCATTTTCGTGTCCGGCTTCTGGGGTTCTTCGTCCTCGAGACCTAAATTGCAAGGTTAATTGAGGGCGAATTATAGGTATCGTACCGAAGTTGCCTACCTGAGAGGACATCGGGCCCTGCAATCCCCGCGTTGGCTACTACAATGTCGATCTTGTTGGAGGGGGATTGTTGGGCTGCTGTCTGAAAGACGGCAACTTGGTCTTCCCAGATGCTCACATCGCATTTAACAAAGACGGCCCTATGCGACGGTCAGGGATTATGGGCACGTATGAGTAGAGACACGTTGCATACTTGGTCTCATCGAGTTGGTCAGCGGGTGGTGGTTGTAAATCGGCCACCACGACAAAAGCTCTGTTGTATATCAGTCACGCACTCTTCTAAAGATGAGATTCTTACCCTGCATCCGCGAAGGCCTTCGCATAGGCGATACCCAGCCCGCCGGCAGCTGGAGTCATGTTAATCATTATTTCATAAACTATCTTCTCAGATCAGACCCTCACCCCCAGTAACTATGGCGGTCTTGCCTGCTAGACCAACCGTATCAATTTTTGACAGACACGGCGTTGGAGGAGTCCTTTCATATAATAAAGATGACATGATCGGTTATGCAATTTCAGAGTATTCCGTTGATGCCTTGGACTCAGCTGGTATCTGATTCTTGGATCGCCTTGAGCAGCAGGTGGAGTAGGGTTTTATGGCGCAGGACCAGGATTTGTGCTGTGCCCAGGCCGCCGGTATGTATTCGACTCACAATCCCGGCCCCCAGAGCCGGTTAGCGGTACCTTTCATGGCCCGGCAAAGGGTTTCACGTGCCATACATACACTGAGGTTATCCGGATGGTATATGTATATGCAACAGTGTATCCCGATGGAGGTTCCCAACTTAGTATAGTAGCCCACTCCGGTACCTCTGGTTTTTACCTGAGGTAGTACGTACACAGCGTTAAAGTCTATAGTCTCCACTAAATCAACTCTCCTCAAACACGGATTCGAATCATATTTGCTCTCGATGCAACTAGACCGTGATAGCAGGCTTAAACCTATGACGCTGTCTCCCCCTTACCCCAACATCAACCCGAAACAAACTCCCCCCATACTCCGTAGGAACCTTCTCCCTGTTACACGCCGTCGTGATGGCCAACTCCGTCCCCCCCAGGAACACCACCGCACTCACACATGGACAGGGCAGCTCGATCGTGCCGATATGCTGTCCCGTGGGGGATATGCGGATCACCTTGTACCCCCAGTAGACGGCACTCCAGAGACACCCCTCCTCGTCGACGGCAAGTCCATCCAGGAGCCCCTTCTCGCCCGCGATCTCCTCGTCCCAGTGGAAGAACACGCGCTGGTTAGAAATCGTCCCCCGCTCCGCATCGAAATCAAACGCGTAGATGTTCCGCGGACCAGAGTCGGTGTAGTACATGACTGTGTCTGCGTGATTCCACGCAATCCCGTTTGTGACCGCGATGCCCCCGTCGATCATCTTGTGGGCGGTGCCATCAGGGTCGAACCTCCATAGCGATCCCACAGGGGCTGGGAATCCGGGGACGACTTGCATGTCTTGTATGCTGCCGGCCCAGAGTCGGCCTTGGGAGTCGACCGCCCCATCGTTCATCCGCATCCTGTCGACAGGTGGTTAGTCGGGGGATACGATATGTGCACCGATTGAGGATGGTTTCTGAGGGAAGGGGGGGCATACGTTCGCACCGTCTCTTCCCCATCGACTTCGTGGATACGCGCGATCCATTCCATCTGGCCGGTCTCCCGGTCGATCGAGGCAAAGCCCTCTTTTGCGGCGGCGAGGAGCTTGTTCGGGACACCGTCGATATCGGCTGCTACCCCGATGATGTGCTCGGTGGTGATGGTCCGTAGCGACGATGGACCGACGGCCGCATCGGCAAAATGGATCTTGCGCGCGGTGACGTCGAGCCATCGCACCTCGTTCGTGTCTGGGTTGTACGAGGGGCCCTCCCCCAGTCCGCATCTCATCTGGACCCAGGGCTGCTTGATATGATTAGCGGGTTCGTAGGGTGCTCGTCGTCGACGGGGGAAGCATTACCTTGTCCAACTTCCAAGTCTTGAATTCCGACATGGTTACGATGTGAAAGGACTTGCTGCGGATTGGCTTGTTTGTTCTTGACTGGGAGTATCTCTCATGAGCAACAATCCATTGCAAGTCGGATTCGACTAAGTACTACTCCACGACAAGCCACAGGTCCACTTTTTATGTGATGGAAGAAGAGCCGGCCGGCTTCGATCGCTGCTCCACCCCCTGGGTCAGGAGCAGATCCCGGGGAACATGGGAAGGATTCCCTCCCACCGCCGAAGTTACATCCCCGCCGCGATGGTCCCTTCGGGTGGTGGACGCGTGGAGAGGATGAGCGGGGATGGTCCCGAGGTCTAACATGCCAAGACTCGTCCGAGGTTATACATCGAGGTGACAATAGCCAGGGCCGGCATCGAGCTGCAATTCGATCAGAGATTTATCCTACCCGGCTAGACAGCCATGCGTGTATTTGCCGGCTACTGCGATGTCCCGCGACGCCCGGCGCATTATAGAGCTGCTCTGGCCGGTTGGTTACCATTCCTGCAATGGTCGAGGCGAGCCACACTGGCAGTAGTAATTGAATGCTCTGTCAAGACCTATAAAATGTGTTTCAACTACCACCGGGGTATTTCTGGCAGGCAAAGTCGACAGTCACTTCCTGATAGATACATACATACATACACACGCCACACTCATACAAACGTCTACCCAGCATCCAAGATCACCACAATGGCAGTCCGATACCTCCTCCTCGCCCTCTCCCGGCCCCACAGCGTCTCCAGCACCACCTGGAAGAAGTTCTACACCCAGGAACACATCCGCGACATGGTCAGCCACGATGTGGTCCGAAAGGGCGCTCTCTACGAGCAATTCCCCAACCCGCTGGGACGCGCCCCCCCAGACAACAAGTCCTTTCTCGCCATGTACGAAACCGATTTCGCCCGGTGTCTACACACCGACGAGTTCGCCAGCGGGGTGAAGACGACGAGTGAACTATTCCCGCGCAACGGCGGTCCCGAGGACGTAGCCGACCTGGAGGTGCGGAATTACGAATTGGTCGAGATTTTCAATCCCAAGGGGGTGGGGTCCGATCGTAAGTAGACAGTGGTGATCTGGAGCTTTCTATGAAGTATTCATCTATTGGGGCTGTTTCTTTCCTGGGGAGTGAGTAAGCTAGCTGTCACGGGGACCCTGGCTCACCACCACGTTGTCTAGTCCCACCGGCCCCGTATCTGTATGAAGCTGAAGCGGAGCCTGCGGATATTGAGGAATTTCACCGGTAAGTCAATTGCAACGGGTATAAGGGGAGGATCAAGGAAGGGGTCTTACTGAGGGTTCACGTTTGCAGATTTTATCGAGAGGACCATGCGGCAATGATGTCGAAACACGCCGGCTATCGACGCACGTTGCACTATCGTCTGGCGACGGTGGAAGGATCCCCGCAAGAAACCCCAAACCCCGTGCTCGTCATTCATGAGTTCAACAGTTTCGAGGATGTGGGTGGTCCGATTACATGGGCGACGATGGAAACGCCCTTTGCGAAGAAGGTTCTGCCCCGGGTGAAGTCGATGAAGACGAGGACTCTAAAGCTAGTATAGCATCTCTATCACACTCTTAATAATTCATCATTGTGAGACCGAATGTGGACTTGTTGTATATCCTTGCGTAGAGCGTCCCCGGCTAAGTAGCGCCACCGGGTATGGGGGGTAAAGATGGCATCAACTGTTCGGCGAGATTTTATTCCCCGCACGATCCTCTGAACAGTGTCGTCGACAGCACTGGCCGAGATATATACCTCTAGTAGCCGTGAGAGAGTTGCAGATCACTCAAGAAACAAACCCCATATTATCGGATAAACGACCATCATGTCCATGAACGCGGTTCGCTGGCACGGCGACAAGAACGGGGTGACTCTACGATACGAGCAGATCCCAAAGCCCGAGCTCAAGCCAGGATGGGTGCTGGTCAAGAACGCCTGGTCTGGCATCTGCGGTTCTGGTGAGTGGCCATACCAGAGAAAAAACAATCCACTACGGTGCACTACACAAATACTGACCGGAGTAGATCTGCACGAGTACCTTCACGGTCCTAAAAACGGGCCTTTGGCACCACATCCAGTTACCGGGGAGCAATTACCCACCGGAGTGGGTGAGTCCTTTCTACCTTTCTATCCCCTTAACCCGGGATCGATCATGTTTATACCGTCGACTACCTATAGGACATGAATTCTCCGGAACGGTTGCAGGACTGGGCGAAGGCGTATCAGATCTTCAGATCGGAGAAAAGGTAGTCGTGTTCCCGTCAATCATGGACCATACATGCTACTACTGCAAGGAGGAAATCTTCGGGCTCTGTCAGTCGCGAGGGTTCATGGGGTTTAGCGGCTACGGCGGGGGAATGCAGGAATATGTCTGCGTCGAGAGGATCGCGATCCACCCAGTCCCCGATCATGTCCCGCTTGATATCGCAGCGTTGGTCGAGCCACTTGCAGTCGCATGGCATGGGGTTCTTCTGGCCGAGCCCAAACCCGCTGATATTGCATTGGTTCTTGGATCAGGTCGGTCCGGACAGTACAGAGGAAGCAAGTATGCACGCTGACGAGGACCAGGGCCCATTGGCATTGGGGTGATCATGGCGTTGAAAGCGCACGGGGTAGAAAAGGTGTATGTCTCTGAGCCGTCCCGCCAACGGGCCGCCAAAGCCATCACCGCCGGGGCCATGGAGGTATTCGACCCGATTGCCGGTGACGTGGCGCTGGCGGTGCAGGCGGTTAGCGATGGGCTGGGGGCGCATATTCTGTTCGAGTGTGCGGGGGTCCAGAGCGCGTTGGATAGCGCCTTCCAGTCGGCCAGGGGAAAGGCCAAGGTCATCGAGCTGGCGAAGTATGCAGCACCGGTCTCAATCTGGCCCAACACCTTCAACAAGAAGGGCATCTCCTACACCCAATCCAACATCTACACTCGAAAGGAGTTTCAGGATGTTGTCGATGCGCTTGCATCCGGTACGGCCCTCCTTTCTCAAATGACTGGATGATGAATGGACTATACTGATATGTTATGGGGTTCCACTTTCTAGGCAGGATCAAGAACGCTGAATCGATGATCACCGCGAGGATACCGCTCCACGAGGCTATTTCGGGGGGCTTTGAGGCGTTGTTGAATACGAAGGACACACATTGCAAGATCCTTGTTCAGTCAGACTCACCTTGCCCTGTTTGAATAACCTCACCCCTGGTTCGTTTGTCATCTACGCTACATTTTTCGGGATGAGAAAGTCTATATATAGGATAATACCAGTAGCCTCAATGTCTTCAACATGTATGAATTCATCTTTCCATATCCTGAAGTCGCTTTAGCGCAGAACATTGTGTCAGGTACGGGATAGATCGCATAAGAACGCATCAAGCGATACCCTCTCAACCCTACATTAGAAAGCAAGCATAAATTCACCAAACCCGATATAAGACAAAAGTCACTTATTTCAATAGACACTTTTCCCCCAACAACCTTCAATAGTCAGACACACCCACCCTCTTTCCCCTCCACAACACAACACATATACCTAGCTAGCTACATCCGCAACCTCAAGCATCCAACCTCCCCCCATGAAGCCCGCCAGTAATCAGCATATCAATCCCCGTCGTAAATCCGGACGCCTCGCTAAGCAGATACACCGCAGCCGGGGTAATATCATTCCGGTCGCCCATCCGCTTCAACGCCGGGGTACTCGTCACGATGCGCTCCATCTGCGGATCCGCCGCCAGGAACGGCTTTAGGATGTCGGTTTGGATCGTGCCCGGCGAGATCGAATTGACCCGGATCTGATGGGGCCCCAGCTCGGTGCTCAGCGCCGACGCCAACATCTTCACCCCGGCCTTGCTGGCGTTGTAGGCTGACATCTTGGCGTTGGGCACGGTTTCCGACGCCCCGATGGAGGCGATCATCACGACGCTGCCGCCCGTGCCTTGTTTTAGCATCTGCTTGGTGGCGAGCTGGGTTGTCAGGTATGTTCCCACGATCTGTGGGGCCTGTTAGATCCTTATCTGTGGTGCGGGCGAGGGGGAGGGGGAGGGGATATAGACTCACGTTGACGTCGAGGATTCTCCGCAGGACGTCCATGGACTGGTCCACGAAGGAGCTGCCCGGTAGGATCCCCGCTGCCGTAACGCTATTTCATTCACACAGGTCAGCTACCTCGTTCTCCTCTGATTTTACTGGCTCCCTACCCAGGGGAGGGGACAAAGAGGGAGGGAGGAAGGGAGGGAGGGAGGGAGAAAGAAAGAGACGTACCACCCATCCAGCGTGCGAAACTCCGCCACCGCCTCATCAAACGCCCGAGCCATAGCCGGCTCGTCGGTTATATCGACCTGGGCATATTTCGTCCGCACGTTGAGCTCCTTAGACAGACGCTCAAAATCTTTCACCGGCTCGGGGAGCGCATCGAGCACGATGACGTTCCCCCCCATCTCGGCGATCCCCCGCGTAATCCCATAGCCGATGCCACGACCGCCGCCTGTGATGAGGACGTTCTTGTTTTTGAGGTGGAATCGTCCCGGAAGGCTGCGCAGGTCGCCGTCGCGTAGCTCGCCGGTCTGGAATGGGCGGGAGGTGGAGAAGCGGGCGTAGGTTGGTGGGCAGCGGCCGAGGGGGAGGCGCTTTAAAAGGGTGTTTATGCGTGGTGCTTGCATTGTTGGAGGTGGTGGTCCTTGGTGTGAGTTGACTGGAGTGGGGGGTGGTAGATTGACTGCTCTATCTTGCTGGAAGCTGGGGTCCTCTATATAGATTTGGGGTATCGGGGCATTGAATACCCCATGGGGCTGGATCAAGGTCATTGCCAGGAGGACGCCAAGTCGTCGTCTGTATACCAGTTGCCGGACGATAGGAAGAGTATACCGGCAAGTTGAGAGCTACGGCGGGAGGAGTGGCTATAGGATCTGCTCTCATACCCGGCGGGTACTCGGTAAGTCCAGTCATTAATTATCATTACAACCGGACGCTTTTCTGTGTATACTAACTAGGTCAGACTATATAGAACTCCATCTCAAATCTGCCTCTATTGCGCCTCTAGCACCCGGCCACCAATCGTAATGGGCTCTGCAGCTACACCAAGAAGAAAAGACAAGCCCACTATTAGCGTCCTGACCGAGGGAGTGAGAGAGGCTATACACGTACTCATCATAATCGCATACAAGCGAGCAGTGGTAGACGAGCGGTTCGTCCAGGCGTGCAGCGTGCCTCGTTGGATACACACATCGCCCGCTTTCATACGGACGACTTGATGGTCAAGTTCGCTGAAAGATACAAGAATGAGCTATTAATTTTTTCCACATTGCAAGTAAACGTACAGGTCGATCTCCCCGGCCATCAGAATCCCATAGTCCAGACTGACGGTCCGGTGCATCACCGTAGAAGTGTTCGGTGGGAAATCGACCAAGCGGATGGCGACTCCATTCTCCGGGACCAACGGTGCATGTCTCTGGTCGGTCACCGCATCCTGACGATGGTTCTCGACAGGAAATTGGTCTGTTTTCCATAAAACGGCGACTTTAGCCTGGAACCCCTCGGTCGGGATCAGATCGATTCCACTATCGTTCAGGATTATCGATCGGCCGTCATCGTCATGGCCAGTCACGATGCGGCAAGGACGTTCAGCAAGAGGAGGAGCCTGCATAGCCTCGACGATGGTTGATACTGCGGGGGATTGGAGCATCGATTATGAGGTACGATGTGATCTCTCGCGCTGTGTTGCAACACGGCGGTTAAGTACTCGGTCGTCTCGGTAAGGACATCAGTCGTTGCCGAAGACAGAATATGGCCGTCAGACATCGTCAGCTACGCGGATGTGAGCGGGCTTATCTCGGTCCATAGCAGGAGTAGTTACGCAGGTGTGCAAAAATGAATGCCTATCAAGAAAGGTGGATTTTCATCGACTCATTCATAATTTCCCCCATAGTCCATACGTTCCAAAAAGCCTGCCTTGTATATATCGCACAGAGCATATAGTCTGCACGGCACCCATAGATCAGATCCCACATAAGCCTCAAACAGACGTCTCCCCCTGCCCTTCTTTATACTTCTCCTCCAATGCCCGCTGATCCTTCATATTATGAAGCCTCACACTCACCTCATCAGTCATCATATGGTCCACCCGCGGCATAAAAATCGACGCCAGAGTCCCCACGCAGGTGCAGAAAATCGTAGCCAAAAACACCGTCCGGTACGCACTCATATTTCCATTCTGGAACGCCTCGATCGCAATCTCCCGAATCCGCGGCGTCATCCCGGGGATGTCGTCCACTGCCGCGGCGGTGTCGGGGGACAACGCAGTTAACAGTGCCGCGATCGAGCTCCGTGGCAGCCCGGCGCGGGTCACGGCGGGCGTGACGGCCGCGGGGACCGTCGCGACGAGGCGATTATTCAGGATGGTGACGAAGATTGTGGAGGCCGTGGTGGAGAAGACGGAGCGGAATGAGCCAGCCACGCCGACCGCGGCGCCGATGTCCGCTTGGTTCTGGATGTAGAGCCCTGGGAGAGTGAAGCTTTGGGCCTCGACGGAGCCCAGGAGGAAAGTGCCTAAGGCGAGGAGGGCGCAGGGGAGGACCTCGCTGGAGGGGTTGGAGGCGGCGGCCGCTGGTTGCCCGGGTAGGTCAGTATGAAGCGTTTATCATGGGTGACGGGAAATGAAAGGGAAGAAAAGAGGCGGAAAGGAGGAAAGTACCGGCGAGGAGTGCGCCACCGATGGTGGTTGATCCGACCAAGTGCGTCCGAAGGTGTCCCGTGTACTTATACACTGCTGGTCCGGTGATCAGCCCGAGCGTATACGGCCCCAGCAGGGCTGTCTGCAGCCATCCTGCATAGATGGGATCCCCATTGCCGTAGAGGGTGTTCACCATCGAGGGCCAGACAACCCCAATCCCGTAGTATACGCTGGCCGGGATCGAGACCAGGATGGACGAAAGCACCCATCCCCGGTCCTTGAACAGAAACATCGGTATCAAAGGCTCGTCGGCGGGATGATATACCTCCCAGAAAAAGAACGCTGCGATCGATACCGCCCCGACGACGACGGTGGAGATGACAGCGGCCGACCCCCAGGGGTATACATTCCCTCCCCAGGAGAGACCGATGAGAAACACTGTGAAGGGGGGGTTAGCGGAGCTCACTCAATCCCAGATAGCTCGCCCCAACCATGAAAACATACACACTATGCCCACGATGAAGAGAAAGATACCAAACCAGTCCAGCTTCCGCGCCAGGGTCAATCTCTCCCGTTTGCTATGCTTCATCTCAAAGGTCGGCGGATGATAGCAGAACAGGTAGCAGGCCATTGACATGCCGTTGCAGATAATCATCACGTAGTAGCACCATCGCCAGCTGGCCGCCTTCACCAGCGAGTTGGCAATCACCGGGCCAAACCCGGAAAACGGGATCGCCCAGACGTTGGCGAAGCCGTTCCCCATGAACCGGTACTTCATGGGCACGATCTCGCCAATGACGAAGGGATAGGACATGGCGCCAGAGGCGGCCAGTCCGATGAGCGACGAGCCGCCGATCAGCGTGGGGACGGATTGTGCGGTGGCAGAGACAATCCCCCCGGTGATGGCGACCACTTGCGACGCGGCCATGAACCATCGCCGTCCGAAGATGTCCGAGAGTCGCCCGACCAGAGGCTGGCCCACGGCCAAACCCACGGGGAAGACGAGAGGGACCCAGGCGATGTTCTGATCCGGGCCAATGTCGGCATTGATGGCGCCAATGATGGGGGCTGCGAGGGAAAACCCGCCGATACTGCCCATCACGCTGAGGCCCACCGCGGCCATGGTTCCGAGGAAGTGAAAGCTGTAGAAGTACCCCTTAGGGATGTCCATCTCGGGGGAGTCCATTGGGTTTGCGGGTGGGATGTCGGTCGTAGCCATCTCGTCGTTGACGAGGTCCTCGATATGAAGTGCGTCTCGCTTGTCCACGTCCGAAACCATGACGGATATGCACCCAGCGGCTATAAATTGGATGTAAAACGAAGCTGTCTGAGATATGCCACGGCTGATGGGACATGATATCTCGCAAAGGGGAGTGTGGATAGTATTTTATAGTCGGAGAGGGCTGGCCATACACCGTCGACCCATTACCGAAGGAGCTGCAGGAGCCTTGAGGAAGAACTTTTAACATACATGCTACGTACGAGCCACTGGGTCCGGCAACGTCGACTTACCCGGACAATCAACGATTCCTTCCTGGGTGTATCATATGTCCCCCGCAGCTTGGCGGTTTACCCCAGATCAGCCTGGAGAATCCATGGAAGGATGCATATTGAGAAAATAAAATTTACTAGGGTTCATCGCGCCAACCTTAGAACATCTACAATTATAGGTAATATCCAATATTTCATCTATCTCACGTCCTATCGGCATCGTCACCATCCCCCCTGTCAACTCGTCATATTTGCCGGCCACCAGTCACTTCGATCGTCTGGCCACTTACATACGCGAACAGTGGGCTGACCACGGCAAGGATACTCGAGGCTGCTTCCGTAGCTAGCAGCAAGGTCAGCGTTGATAGCCGGGGTGTGGTGGATTATTGTGCCCATACTAGTTCCAGGACGACCCAAGGGGATATCGTCCATCGTTCCCTTTTTCAGGTCGGCAAGTGCCTTCTGCTGCACGCCCAGTGGAACCTTTTCCCCATCCATCGTGGTGATAAACGCAGTGGAATCGGTCAATTGGGACAACCGGGTTTCGATGTACCCGAAAGCCACGGTGTTGGCACGTACGCCCTGCGTCAGAAAGCCATGAGCTCGTCCCTTACGATGCGTCCCGGGGGGGAAGAAACACTCACATATTCCGGCCCCCATTCTTTCGCAATGCTCTTGGTCAGACCAACCAGACCGGACTTCGCCATGGCATAATTCGCCTGCAGCACTTTCCCATGCATGCCTGAGGTACTACTCACATTGACAATGGCGCGCTTCTCCCCATCCTTGACCATAAAGTACGGTGCCGCCGCGCGGATCAAGCGGAACGGTGCGACGTTGTGAACGCTCAACATGGTGTCCACTTGCTTGTCCGTGATCTCATGCAGGGCGTTGTCCCAGGTGTACCCAGCATTGTTGACCAGGAGGTGAATCCGTCCGCCGCCAAATTCGGCGGCTTTGGCAACCAGCATTGACGGGTATTTGGGATCCGTGATGTCCCCGGGGACACTGATTGCACGTCCTGCTGACGCATCGTTGATGCCTTGAGCGATGGCTTTGGCTTTGGTAGCGTCTATGTCGCAGACGACGACTTTGGCTCCTTCGTTCGCGAACAGTCGGGCGGTTTCCGCGCCGATTCCTTGACCGGATCCCGTTATCTGGGGGGGGGGGGGGGGGTTTTGGGTTTTGGGTTTGGGGGGGGGGGGGGTTGTGTGGTTTTT
>VCAU01000202.1:0-36869 GCA_015844325.1 Aspergillus nanangensis | reverse complement strand
GGTAGGCAGGTGGAGAAGAGCACTGGCAACCTGGACACCACTGACCTCACGGTCATGAGCCAGGGTGTTGAAGCAGCGGAGGGCGAACTTATCCATTCCCTTTTCTCGAAGACGTAAATCTGCAGTATTTGGGGGATCTGCCGCCCTAGCCTTCTCAATAGATTGCTTCAATAATGCGGCCTTGGCCACTACCTGCCATGGCGAAACGTCGTCCTTTGTGGCATAATTCGTAATGTAATATATCAATGACAATGACTTTGAAACTGTGGGAATCCAAGAAACATCTTGGTTTGACCGGACACAGCTTGCAATCGCTGGGTTCCATGGGTTGACCCATGGATGATTCCGGGCTAAATGAATAATTCCAAGCTCATCGACTATAGATAGTGGTACAAGAGCCCGAGGCATGCCGAATCGACAGATATTTTTGCCAGCACCGCTTTGGCGGTATTTGAAGCAGGTTGCAAGGTGTTGTCTTGAATGCATCTGTTTCTTGCGAGCGACCACATTACTGTCATAGTGTAGTCTAGTCAAAAAGTCGTCATCGGACTCAGATTGCTTGGCTGAAAGTGGATTGCTTAGAGAGTTCGTCGGAGGATCATCTTGGATAGCTTTATCTATGCTTTGGGTAATAATACATTCTAGATAGCGTATTATCCGCGCTGAAAATTCGGTGTCGTTGCGAAGACGGTCTCGCAGATTAGCAAAGGCCAGATTACCTCGAACCCACAGCAGGGCATGGAGATGAAGCATGCCCCTACCGTTTGTTTCGACAACTCCAAAGTAGTTGGAGACATCACCAAAGACTCCTTCAGTATCATCATTGCCTGAGAGGAGGCCATGGAGGACAGCTTCGCAGACATGATGAAAAAACTCAGCAACAGCGACTGGATTAGATGTAGCCACAGCTCCACGGACCGTCGAAATTGCCTTAGTTGAGTCTTCCTCGGAAAGCTGACGGCCAGCCAAAGTGAGAACCAGAGGATTTTGTAAATCAGACGGGTTAATGGTCATCCAAAACGCAGGCATACCATACCGCACAATTATGCCTCTGATTTCAGAACGCATAATTAACTTCTGCGCGAAAGATCCTGGTACATGCAGTCCAATGGTCACAATATTTCGCTGCAAACGGCGAATTGCGGGATCTTCAATATTTTGACCAGCTGAAATCTGTTTGGCTGCATCTTGAAGCTTTTCTAGTGTTAGTGAGGTAATATCATCGCTAGTAGCTCTCCAGTGCTGCCGCTTGACCAAGAAGTTATTTCCCAGTGATGACTTTCGTAGCTGAAGTACATCATATAGGAGGTACATAAACGTTTTATGGCGGGCGTATCTGTATCTGTCTATTAGTGAAATCCCGATCTCCTAGATATGACTTGCCTTCTACTATGGTGCCGTAGAGTCCATCCAGCAAATGTAGCTAGGGAGAGAGGAATAGGACGATCATCCAAGTGACCCCCAATACCTGTCGGAAAGAGTGTAGGGAAAGCTGCTGTGAAAAAACAGGGATCAGTCCAGTGGCTCACAAGGCCGGTTCTTCCTCTCAGTGTATACGCAAGCAGTGGTATCTTCTCTCGGTTGAACAGGCGGTTGTGTTTCAAGTGGGTACTTCCAACATCTATGAAGCCAGAAGTGTCTCTAGACATGACATTGAGCAAGGTATCCAGAGTACGGATATCAGTATTCTGGCGTTCGCCGTTGATATCGATCGAAACGGATCCCGAGATAAGAGGCTCTGAGTCTACAGGATCCGGATGTGCACCAGCCTGCGCCGCTTGAAATTCATTTTCGTAGTTTCCCTGGTGCAAATTGACAGTGTATCCCTCACGCTGATCCTGATCTGACTGATCAAGGCAAACTATATTGTCCTGAAGTTCAGAGGGGATAAAATCATCATCCCAATCATCAATCATCGGGTAGTTGATAGACAGGTCATGATATATATGGTTGTTTTGGACAAGGTACTGCAGAGCAGCTAAGATTTTGGCCTTCCGAACCAGTAAAAAGGGGCGTAAATCCACATGTAGAGGGCGATTGCTACCGAACCAAAACACCTTGATCAAAGTATGGAGCTCCAGTTCCGGGCTGGGTAAGATGTCCAGTAATGGTTCAGGATCTTGTGGAATGACAATAAAGTGACCGCGAAGAGCGTGGTAATTGACTGGAGATGAGTGACCGCTTGGACGTAGCTTCAGGATAACACCAACTGGGTGACATTTAGCGATGAGACACTCCTCAACTGGGGTGAGATCTTCCAATATAGACGGATAATGTTGACAAAATGTGACGTTGACTAAATTCTTTGCAGAGAATCTTGGGATTTTTTCTGCAACAAGAGCGCCATGACAATCTTTGCAAAGATTCCAAACACCGACATCGAGGCCGCAACGATCAAGTTCACCATCTAACAGTAAGAGCATAGGGTCGTTATACGCCACGTAGGCAGTGTCCGTATTGTGGAGAAGACAACCACAGGAACAGCATACTTTCTCTTTTACGCCTATTGCAATCCTGTCTTCGTATTTGGCAACGGAACTGCGTATAATTGAAGGAGTTATTTCTGGAGGGAATGTTGCTGAGGCCCTTTCTCGTCCCTGAAAATCATAATGTAGAAAACGTAGTGCTTGTGCCAGGCTTTCCGTAAGCTTGCCGTGATCCGCTGTATGCAGTCGTTTCGCCTTGGGACGCAAGTGAGACCCAGAAGGCCTCTTTTCGCGGGCTTGTGGAGGTGTCGATGAGGTTGCGGGAGGCCTCGACATAGGCGCGGTAAGAGGATGTGATTGGAGCGGTTGAACGGATATCACAGGGCGCAGTGGCCGAAGTTGGGCCCGGGGCGGACGATGTGGCTGTATAGAATTCCGAAATGGATTAAAAGCAGACTCTCCTTCCTGGGGAGGGGATCGTGCGGGCACAAGTTGCGGCGCAGATGTCGGAGGGAGGGCCTGGGAGACACGATTTTCGGTTGGGAGTGAGGGAGAAGGTACGAAAGAGTTCTGAAAATAGTTGAACGTTGGTGGAATAGCAGGAACTCTAGCTACATGATGAGGTCCAGAGGGCATAAATGCATGAAGCGCTGCGGTGCTTTGTTGTGAAGATGGCGGTGCCGTTACCTGAGTGCGAATACCATTCGGCGCTGCTGTATAATGAGATTGCGGAGCAGGCATGATGGCATAGATATTACATTAAAAACATAGAAACTGTTAGAGCGTACTATGGAATAGAAATTCAATCAGGTATTAGATAAGGCTGATGGGGCCGTCATTTTCCCCTCCTTTCAGGCATTGCTGCACGTTAAGCGGAAATGGACAGGTCAGATTCCTCGTACGGAAACAAAAGCTCATAATGTACTTATGAGATATCTCATAATATTATGAAATACTACATATGAACAAGCAAATCAGGAAGAGAGGCAAGCACAGGTAATGCAGTATGACATGCAAGACATGCAAGAAGTTCAAAACTAAACCCAAACAAACCAGGCAGTAGAACGTTTAAGGAAACAGAAGGACCAATGAGAAGAAAATATGCACGCGAGAGCAGCGAATCAGGATGGAAATCAGCGCGAAAAAAATAGGTGGAAAGGCCAGCAATCTGTTGCAGTCTTTTGCTGGTGGCTTGCGGGGGGTAGTAATCCCTTTCACTCCGTTCCTTCGTTTCAGGGCAGTCTTTTGCGTACGCTCTCGCAGGCTCGTTTACTTTTTCCCTTTCTCTCACTACGTTCGTTTCAGGGCATGAAAACTCCAGATAGTGAATTTGCCCACACATCAATCCATAGACGGTCAACCCTTCGGTCAATGTGTCGAAGTCGTCTTTCTGAACATATCGGTAGGCTTTTTCTCTAGAAAGTGTGTTTGAGGTTCGCTGATTGTAACTGGTACTAGCTGACACGCTCGAAATTGATATTAAGCCATGCGATGTTCGGTTGAAAACGGACAACGAAACACCATATGAGTGGCATGTAGAAGACCCAAGAATTCAGGAATTATTTGACAGGCAATTAAGCAAGCACTCTGTCAATGCCTTTATAGTCCTCACAGAAGAAGTTGGGCATTCCTTCTGGGCTGTTCGTCACCGAGAGTCTCATGAGGTATAAGGGTTCCAAATTACCCATCATCACTCGGGCTGACTTGGCTCCTCAGAAAACCTCTCAACCGACGCTGAAAGAACAGTTGAAGGCTGTACAAGCACAAAATCTTGCCCTCGTGGAGAGATTGGCAAATGCTGAGACCGAAGTCGCGGGTAGAGTTCGAGATGCCGACAACCTAGAGCAAAAGCTCCGGATTGCGAACTCGACAATTGAAAATTCTAGGCAAGAGATCCAGAGATGGATGTCGATGGCATAATATTATCGGAATGAATTCTCCCAGCGATCGGAAGGGCTTATGCAAGCCAGCCAGTTCTTGCACGGTCTCATGGGAGGGGCAGTTCTCCAAAATAGCCAAGTAGTGAGCATGCACAACAACAACAGTTGTTGATTGCTTTGTGAGCGAGCGGGTACGCCGGTAGTGGATCCATTCTCGGTGACATCGATCACGTTCCCATGATTCACCACAGCAATACCAACGGCAGTTAGGGCTTGGTGGTCGTACCTCAACCGTTCGCGGTGTGATTCCAAGATCATGCCAGTTTCCTCTTGGTTGACGTGAAGGGGGTGGCGATCAGTGGGTACTGCATGATGAGCAGTCTTTGACTCACATTCGAAAACCGTGATAGAGGCCGATTCGAAACCACCTTCCGCCCCCCGTAGAACAAGTTTATTTACAACCCCTAATGCCAGTGGGCTAAAATCCATGTTTCTTTATATATAGATTCATGATATCATACAATGTAACATACTTTGTATCAGAGTGGTGTCCATATTATGATATCGTACATAGAAAACCGTACAATACATGGATGATAGAATGTCGCGGAAAATTCTGTCTCAAGTTTCGTGGGGCGGCGAACAATCGTTAGTCCTTAGGAAGCTTTCGAATGTGCTGGATGGACAATCTCTTATAGATAAAGAATATGATTGAAGAAAGAAGAAATTTATACTTTATCTTATGATCTTGTTTTGGGAGATTAAAAGGGAGTAAAATTATTGTATAGGAGAAGCCCCTGCATTCGCATAAACTGTATAGGGAAACCTAATCAATAGGGAAAACCTAAACCAAGGTGTGTAAAGAACCGTATCAAACCCAAAAGCCCAATATCCCTCACGCCACGTTCTCTAGGGATAGTGAGGTGTAGCTCGGATATGCCAGCAAAACAATATATCAATAGGCAACAACCAGGTGTGATACTCAATTCTCACGTTGTTAAAGTTTTGCCAATACTGCCGTATTAGGCATATCCGACATGATGTTCACTAGGTTTGATTAGTGTGAAGGTATTTTTAAAAGTGTCAACCACGTACAGCCTATCCACGTCCCATCTGAATTTATCTATATTCGCAAGTCATCTGGAGAGGAGGGGTCAACCACATACAAGCTATCCACGTCCCATCTGCATCAGTCTATATTCTCAAGATGAACTTTGTTTACCGTGTTATCCCTTCGCTCGGGCGGAGTCCTGAGCCGTTTTTTGAATTTATTTATTAATTCCTTCTCTCGTTTCTTCCACTCGTCCGATTTATTCATCTTTCGTAGCGAGCTCGCTAGCTATCTTTAGTTCGAGGATATGCGTAGGTTCAAGATTAGCGAGTTTCATCTGAGGTGAATTTAATGGCGTGGTGTTGGATCTGCAGTTTGGTCCTGGTTGCCTATCCGGAGCGAGACTTTGTGGCTTCGTCCTGAATGTGCTGTCTGTACCCCTCGTACTACCAGATCCAAATTTGAATATTCGTCTGGAAGCCGTCAATCCAGCGAAACCATTGTTGTCTTTGCCACCGACACGTAGTCTACCCATGCAACGCTAGTGGCTAGTCGCCAAGGAATCTCTTCCATGGACTAATACCCCCTTCCTACAGCATTGCTAACTTCTCGATACGCAAGTCATAACAGGCCTGTTTTGATCGAAGTGGCCTGAGTCAGCCAATGGAGGTTGCTCATTTGTCCGACTTTAGGCCCCATACTCATCATAGATGAAGACCTCTTCCGTGACCTACGTCAGAAAGTTCAAGATGAACGACACTAATGTTAATGTGGATCGTTTGGCAGCGACGGAACACCGCAACTTGGTCAACCTCTAAGAGGCCTTTGTGACGGTGGACTCTGTCTTTTTTGTCTACGAGCGCGGGGAATTTCCCTGAAGGAAATTGGTCAGCTCGGACCGATATTTAAATTAGGGGAGATGGAGGTGGCGACGCTTTGCAACGAGGTGAGTCCAACAGGGCCTAGTCAGCGACGACTGATTCATTTCATCCCAGACTTTGACCTTCACTTTTCGAGAAGTCCAGAAGGAGATTATCCTGCTGTTGAAGAAAATGCAAGATCTCTCTGCCTTATTGACTTATCTTACAACGCCTTCAGCGCATTATGTCAAAGTGTAACGAGCATTGTCTCCTCGCCGACCCCTCACGTGTACATTATACGAGACAGGCGCTGGGCGGAAGTCTTTTCCGCCCAATTATGTTTTACAGGCTAATAGCCCTATGCATCAGTGTCAGTCCAGGCCCTGACATAGTTAGCAGTCCTTTACTAATATACTCTGGCGTCACTACTTGATATATAATCCGATATACGATCCTTCCTTTACTACCAAAGGTTTAATATTAATACAATTCGCTCCATTTCCCCTAACAGCTTGTTATCTTCATTTGTCGAAGATTCGACCGACTCTCCTTGAGATCCCTTTTTTCTTTTTTTTTTCTTAGAGTATGGAAAAGGTATTACATCGTCAGCGCCAACTTGCCCCTAAGCCTCCTTGCGGACTTGAGTTAAACAGCGAAGAGGTACTTAATACACCAATAAAGCGTGTACGAATGGCATGTTCGAGCTGTAAGGAATCCAAGCGCAAGGTAAGGAATAAGTACTCTTCTTAGAATAGGGTTCGCGCGGTATTGTTTTTCGGTCTACCTTGATTCTAATGAGGACTTAACGTAGACCAGGTTGCACAATATTGCAAGAACGACTTCCAATTTCTTAATTATGATGATAATAAAATGATAGTGCTCAGGGTCTCCTGCCTGTGATAACTGTCGGGTTCATAAGCGGCAATGTATTTTCGACGCAACATCAGATCGGCGAAGACGAGTCGCTGCAAAACGCACAGCTGACGAGCTTCATTTTTACCGCGATATGCTGAATGATTTATTCAGGATAGTCCGCGCAGAAGACGAATCGCTTGGCTCCCGCTTAGTCCAGATCATCCGAAAAGACACCTCAACGCGGCAAATTCGCGAGGCCATAGATAATATTCTATGTCGGATCGCAGGAACAGACGAGCGGGGTCAAGTTACGGAATTCTCTATGGATGAAGTCTGAAGAAGTTGATCTCGGAATTCGTAATATTATTTTGTCTTTCAGTAAATATTGATTTTACACGTCATAGGCCTAGCAATCAGTAGGCACAACCGAGCGCTGAGCTATCTTCGGTTCAGGATGCGCCCGCAATATCGTTGACCTGTTTGCTAAGGTTTAAGTTGGACATGCAAGATCCATCCGATATAGCTGACGTCGCGTGAAAAAAGATTCTATCATATTATTTGTTCAGTGAGCAAGGCAAATGGAAATCCCAACTTCGTGTAGCATATCCATTATCAATGAAGAATTTACATAACCTAAAATGCGCTTGCTCCGCTCTTTGGAATCGGTAGTAACAGCCTTGACGTTTGAGCGACTTCACAATGGGCTGTTCGAGGCCATTACAGCTGATGGATCTGGCTTATTGGGGCCATCCAACCTACACCGCATACATGAAGAGGACCTGGCTCTTCTAGCAAATTAATGTGCCGCGGAACGTGGGCCGTCCGATTCCTTGAGGAAGGGGGGAACTACCGGAATCACTTGGGCCCTCTCATCAGATACCCAATTAAAAATCGCCCGTCTTTGCTTGTTTGACAAGTTTGTATCCATAGTTACATGCTAAGCTCTTCTTTGTCCTAAGCTTCTCTCTCACACAAGAGCGCGACGGCGCACCCGAAAGCTAGTATCACTGTCTCAAGTCACCAAGTAACCGATGTTGGTTGGTTAGTTAACCAGCCAAGACTTACCTTAAAGAGTTAATTGCAGCCGCAGAAACTATTTACCGACGAATTTCAACCAAGGTGATGGTAAGTAGCTTCTCTCCGCTGCAGCTACGTCATCGATGGAAAACTAGTAAAATAGTCACTGTTCGCCTCCCAATCTTCTGAAAGACATACACCTCAAAATGGATCCGGAAGGGAATCAAGACAGCAAACCTGAGGTATGACGGAATCGGATCTTCTTTAATACCAGAAATGTATGCCTGACTGAGCCTAATAGCCACTTTCGAATGAAGAGACACAGGCTTTTCGCCACTACGGAAGACTGCCGCGTAGAAGAAATCTACGTAGAAGAAATCTACTTGAGCATCAGACTAGAGTATGTACCACTCAATCTATGCAGGAAAAAAAGCTTTTTGGCTGACTATACCATTGGCAGAAGTACTTTGACTCAGGAGATTTCGCGCTCTCTGCAGCTCATAGGATGGCTGATAATGGTGCAATTCAGACCGGGGCATCCCATCCGGTTCCGGGGGGCATTTCACACCCTTTTTCGCCGGTCCCTAAGGCTAGCAATGTCAGTAATGACGCCAACGAGGGAGTGCATACGAAAGGCAAACATCCAAGTCCAAAGGTGGTGCAGACTCACCTCTCTCATGAAATCGATAATACAGATATCAAGGTTGGGGATGCTGTGAGAGAGAATACAGTCGACGGTTGATAAGACCCTGTAACCTAGTGTGATCCTCTGGCCGACTCGACGTTAACTCGCTTTGCTGCGATTGGCTTTCAGATAATCGAATCTCAAAATGATTGTTTCATACCCTAGTAGAAGCGTAGTCAAGCGTAATCCGTGAACGGCCCCATAGCATATTATGGTTAACAGTCCCATCCAAATAGACTCCATGAGCCCAACCCATCTATGCAACAGCACCATTGTCCACTGTGATAAGCGTCCCATTCCAAGAAGCATACCACTCGTCACTCGACGTATTCCTAAACGGCGGAAACCCGCCCTTATCAACCTCCAATTCAATCTTCCCCTCCTCTCCTAGATTTTCCTCCCCTCTTGACCAATGACGTACTGGCATCTGGCGGGTAAAGTGGAGCGACCGTCTGGTGACTCCCCATCACCCGCTCCACCACCACCGCCCAGGTCCCGCGGGCCCAGGGCGGCGCTGCTCACCTACTCCTAGAAGAGCAGGCGTCATGGTGCTCGTAGGCTTTCGCTGTAGGGGTGCTGTTGGCCACGGCGCTCCCCCTAATTTAGACTTGGCTATATCCGCTCCAAGGACCCTGTAAGCCCGTCGGGTTGTTTTTCTCCTTGCGTGATTTTTACTGAGAAAGAAGGTAGAAAAAAAAAAAAAAAGAAAAGAAAAATGCAATCCAAGTCTCGTTAAAAGTTACAATAATCTACATGTATAATGAGATCAATAATCGGAATATGAATAAGTACAAGGAAGACTATTATATAATATAGATATCCTAAGTATTAGACTATGTACCAGTCGAAGTTGGACATAACCACTAGGACCAGGAGACAGAATGTTCCTTTGATGAGCATAGCTTCAATTCCCGAAGCTGCCTGCATTGGTTCACAGAGTATACCGTTGATGTCGAGGGCGACCCACATCATCCTACGGGGTTTATTAAGGAATCAGCATAATCACTAACCCGGTCCCTTTTATCCGCAAGGGTATCTCCGGAAAGTTGAAAGGTCCTACGAAATCGTGGCCTGATCACCTGTTTGTCGATGCCTTGCGGACCGACGGAAAGCCTCGAAAATGTTCCTCCTGACGTGAGAATTGTGTGAGACTATGGAAAGCGAGCTAGTAAGGAAAAGAGAATCATGGTCAAGGGTGTCAAACGACGGCTGCTTAGCATGGTGAACAGCGCTAGCAAGATAGTGTATAAGGCGAATTGATGAGCATAGCCCATACCGAATTTATCTCTGTACTATCGAGTGAGAGCGGAGCCGCGATCGTGGAATTCCTAGTTGAGCAACAAAATGTGGGTCTTGGCACAAGTACAGTGTTCCGCCGTGGGCTGCTGATCTTTTCCCCTCTTTGTGTTTCTCTGTTCTCTTCCCTTCTTCGCGTTCTCATTCCCTCTCCCGTCACCAATGTTCTTTCTCTATTGAAATACACTGCATACGTGCTTACTTTGATCTCTTACAGTATCCCATGGTCTAACTACTTCTTGTCATCTCTGGAGTCTTTTTGGGGGTAATAGCTTTTCAGGACCTGCTGGCCACGCCCGCAGCTTCACGACATTCTGGATTCTTCTACCATCTTCATATCAAATATCTCAATTGCCACACCATTTGTTCCCCTGTCTACTAGTCTATCCCTATATTTTCGGATCAGGAATCCACGGCCCAACTAGCCCTTAATGATTCGCAAGAGATATGTCTTCAGAAAGACAACACCTACCACAATCTAACTCGCACAACGGTACCCCTGACACGTATCAGAAAAAATTCCCAGAAGCCAGATAACAACTTTATTAAAAGATTCCGAAAGAATTATGGTTGCATCGTTTCGGTAGCCCACAAACATCATATTACACCCACGTTCCCAGCAGGGTGGGTCACCCATCCATCTTACCTACGATCCAGCAAATTTGACTGTAAAACCGAGCAGTGTCGGAAAGCGATTTAAATTCACAACAGGTATAGATAAGACGAATCTCAAAAAAGCCGCTTCTCTATCTATACAGAATCTCCAATTGACACCATATATCAATCCCAGCTCATTATCATTCTCTGCATTTCCCAACCTCCCTTCAAACTCACATGGCATGTGGAGCATATTTAATAATCAGACGGGAGACCTACATACACCGACCATAAAATTGGATCCGGTCACGCCTCTCTCACTTACTACTGCAATAGCCGGTGCTCCCGCCAACACTTATAATACACCAATATTCTTAGATCACTTCAACCAGCAATATCTTTGGGGGCCTGTGCAAGATATAGATACATATAATCAACATTTATGTAAACCGGGTCCTCTTTACCAACCCGATTCGGGTTACAGGACACTGAATACATCCGTTAAAAGATCGTCATCTGTCAATAACAAAAATATCCAGGGAAATACATCGTCAAAGACACATAGAAGATATGCAGATTATCCAGAAGACGAGAAGTACATTTATAACTTTCTTTTACCATCCCCAGCATTCGTTCTTTGCTGGCTTTTAACCATATTGATTTTGTTTAGGTTTAGATTTAAAGTTGCCTTACATGCTCAAACGGCTATGGTCAAGCATAGTCAGAACATCCCAGTAACTTATCTCAACAAAGGTCAGCCCTACCTGTTATCCGTCCTTAATACCAACCCCCCAGAGCCCTCCCGGCCTATCAAATATCGGACTTATATTCATGTGTCATTCGACAAGAAAAAGCAAAAGATCAAACCTGCCGCCTGTTAAAAATTATGGAGAGAGACCCGGGGTCTCAACGAGGCGCGCCAACAAGGAAGCAAACCATTAACAGTAAAGTATATCGATCCAAGCCAAGATCAGAGTAAAGACCAGAATTATAACCCGATCAAGCTTGAGCATGCTTCCTTAGATAGATTTTCTGTTATATAGACGGCGGATCCGACAATAGGCGAGCCACAATACACAATCAGTGCGCGCTTCAACTTTCTATCAACAGATTTCAACATCGCGAAGGGTGTGAGGGGGACCACGGCCAGGCTATGTGCCAAGACTCAGGTGATCTCAGAAGGATATGTCCAGCCTAACATGCACCACGATATCCCAGACGACCAGTTGCTAGTGTGAGGCAGCCGTATAAGAACATGGTTGATAAACTCTTGTCACTTTACAGCCTGATTAAGTTCCTTTGCATTCTGAAAGCGGTCAGTCACTGCTTCATCGATCATTTTAGCGATTTCTTGAGACCTGTTTTCTACATCTGCAAGGTTTTCTGCCCCGAAAAAGCACGCCGAGTCGCAGAAAAGGTATTTTCCACCAGCTTGGAGAGCCTTTCGCTCCATCTGGGGGCTGTAATTGAGGGCAAATAGGCTCATCAGTAACTGGCCTCGAAAGATTCATCTCGCTGGCCTGTCTAAACAATCTTAACATCGAAGTCCTGCCAAATAATAAGGTGAAGTTTTGTATAGCGCACCGTAGAGTCCGATATGACGGAATATACATATTATCACCGGCTGGCAGAAGTCCTCGATTATTGTTGTTACATATCACACTTGAGGAAGGCCGTGAGCTGTCCCGGCTGCTCCCTTTTCCCTTATGGTTTCCATTGCTCCCATTGTTCCCGTTGTCCACGTTGCTCCCATTGACCCCGTTACTCCTATAATTCTCGTTGTTCCTAACGGTTTCACTGTCCCGATAGTTCCGGCTACTAACCATGTGGCTCTGAATAAATGGTATTAAGGCACTTTCAATGAGTAACTGACGCGCATGACGGATAGCAGGTTCCAGCCTCGCCGGACTCGGTGGTGACACCATAACCTTAGTGGTATCAAGCAACCCTGAACTAATCCTTTCAGGTATGTTAAGCTCGTCGGGGGCTCCCGGCGCGATATAGGTACTCATTAATGCTTTCCATTGCTTTCCTAGCCGCCGAGATTCTGATGCCATTCCAGATAGGCGAATAGAGGCCGCCGAAGTACGATAGGAGTCGATATAGACTTGTGCATCTGAAAGAAAATCGAGCGTCTCAATACAATGACTTTGAGACAAGTAATCGACGAAGGAATCAAAAGTGTATGGTTCTGGTGCGCTGCCAGATAGAATATCATCAGGGCCAGGGAGGATGGCGGGATATGCCTGGTCTCTGACAGGTTCCGGAAATTCCCGCCAAATGGTTGCTTCTGTATCAACCATGTTAATCCGCTGTTATTCCTCACAATCGAGAATGAGGGCTAAGTACTAGGATAAAAGAAGCAGCGTTATGCAGCAGTCACACAATAAAAACCGGAAATTAATATTGAAGCATGGTACCATCCAGCAATCTATTAAATACTTTCATTGTCTTATAGACCCAAATAGTTCGAAGTGGGTGTTTGGGAAGAGAAAGTATATACATTCTTCTATGACTGGAACGATCAAGCCACTCAGGGTCATATATCGGATAGAGGGTCATGACTAGAAGCCGGATCGATTTTCCCACCACTTAAGTTACAGCAAAAGGTTTTCCTCGTCACCTACAGCGGAATAAGTTAATTGTACATCATGCTTTCTTCTCATGCGTATCTTAAACGTGGATAGGCATACGCACGATTAGCAAGATTTTCTGTTGAATAGTCCTGGCTGGTTTCTATTAGCAATCCCTATATTGCACAGCAAGTGAGTTCCTGCGGAAGAGTTAGAATTTTAGACCCTCGTCTAGGCCATCATATGACGTCCATATTTCGTAATACAACTTTGTATGGTGTCCAAACTTTCGGACCATGATCTGGTGGTGCACGCACATGCCCATGGCCCACGGGGAAACACAGCCAATTGGGAGGGTTGGCAACGTGACATCAAGGACCGCTCATATATCTGAAACATGGTAATAAATGACATCCTTAGTCAAGTCAAAATTCACACCGTACCATACGCTATTGAAGAATAGAGTTTTTTGGTGCCCCTTCTTGGCATAGGGTTTACAAGCGATTGTACTATGAATCAAACACTGGCTTTTATTTGCATATTGGGGATTTCCACTCCACATCCAGATCCAGATTCCCCGGTGACTAACTTACAGATACCGTTGATAACTCCATTAAGTCGCAAGCCTCTGTCCAGGACTCTCAGGAAATATAGGTAGCCGAAAGATCGTCTCCGCGCCCTCTGGCAAATTGAGTACCATCCTTTGAGCATGTCGGTCCGGACGATGCAAGAATTAGTCGAGATTGTAGTATTTACTTACTCCTAACGTGGAGGATGTCTGTCTCGACACATGCCTTATCACCATTCCGCCGTTTCATAGAGCACTAAGCAGGGTCCGGAGTCAATAGCGACCAGGCTGCAGATTATTAGGTCGTCAAATTCAGGGTGCCAACTTGGTATTTTGCCACGGTAGCGAAGCACACTACGAGTGTGATATCCTTCCAGGGCCTTCACAAGCGCGTCACGGTTTTCATGCCGCAGAGATATATTGACAGTGAGTAGCTGTGTTAGCGGGTCCGGACGGTGGAAGAGCGAAAATTCCGCGGTCGATATTCAATCATGGCGCTACGGGAGGGTGCTTGTTCTTTGAGCAAATGACGGACCGTCGTGATGGAGTCCTAAATTACGATGGTCCAATAATCCCCCGTGTCTTGACATTTTGAGGCTTGTAAGGCTCGGTCCTGCAACAGGGTACGCTCTGTTGATTCCTACTCCCAAAAATTGGTGTGGAATTTGGCCATTATGATGCGGGATGCCAGTTCTTTTTTTTTAAAAAAAAAAAACTACTCGACGGTGTACCGTCGTTGGAAAAGGTCATCTTCCGTTCGATGTGGAAGTAGAGATTCGGTTCATCAGAGGGAAATTTTTTTTCCTTTTATTGATAGATATTATATAATGTTTCTTATGAAACTGCTGCTGAAGCGCTGACCTTCTAAAACAAGGATCTCATACCCGAATCACTAATGAGTAGAACATCTGCGGTGACCTGTCGGCTAAGAGCCTTGACACTCGCAGCTGTCTGATCACAACCCAGAGTTGCCGTGCCTCCGCAGTAGCGGGTGGTTTCCACTTCTCCAGACGTACAACGAACCAGTGAAGGCTCAGTTGTGACCGCAGAGATGCTTGGCAAGGACGACTGCGGCACTAAGGCTCCCGCAGTACCCCGCAGGCGATAGATATAGTGGGCGAAAGTCTAATTTTGAGCTTGTCGGCTGAGAACGGCACAACCCTTGTTTGAATATCTACTAAGCTCGAGGGCAGGGCTCAGGGCATTGGTAATGGAGTCCCTGAGATCCGCAGTGGCTGGGCACACCTCTGGTTTATGTTCTAATGAGGGCCTCTGTATCTCACGGATCCTGTTCTTTGTCGTAAATCATTTTCTTGACACCGGCTTCGAACTTCTCAGTATTGAGAGGGAGAAGAATATGTCATTCTCAGCTGAGGCCATGCCTACCAGGCACTATCGCAGCAGACTGACCTTCATATCATCCGGCCGCATTCGAGGGAAATACACGCCAATAAACCCGGCTGCGATGCTGAGTGTCTGCGGGACGTGGGTACAATACCGCACCACACCGCAGCCATCCGTTTGTTTATTGTACATCTGACAAAGTCTGCGAAAGACTCGATCCGCGATTCCATGTGTTGAGGCCAAGGTCAGCACACAGAGCACAAGCGCTTCATAGCCGCAGTCGTGCGCCATGCATCGCAAAAGGGCCTTTCTATGGTATATATAAGTCGATATAGCCATGCTTTTCAATTGTTTGCCATTTCGAATTTCATTCCTGGCGACAAGATATCCTCCGACACTAGCTATCAGCGTACATATTTACCACGTGTCGCTGTGCTTTCCCCTCAAGTCCTTTAAGTCTATTCTACGTTGCTGTAGTGGCCAAAATGCTTCTCGAGTACCATAAGTAGGACACAGTACCCCGCAGAAGGAAAATTACTATAACTGACCAATATCCAAAGTCATGCAATCCGGGATGGTTGAGTTTATTATTGGCAAAGGCCGAAAGCGGTTTTCAATTCACGCGACATTGACCAGCTCTTTTCCTAAGAGAATACTCCAGCCCCCATCAATAGCGAAGTTAACGAGGTCATATTTGGTCGTTGTTGCGAGTTCGTGTATTCTGGTGATTATTCTGTTCCGTTGCCGATTTCCAAACTCCCCGGGAGGGATAGCGATGAACTCAACGAAGCACCATCTCGGGAATTTGTGGAACGGTGGAATCCCGCTGACCTTTCCCGAAATCTATTCCATCCAAGTGGTCGTTCTGGTTTCTATGCTCTCCTTGTTAAGAGACTGGACCATGAACCCAGGCATAAAGATGAAGGAACCCTGAACAATGATGCTGCGGATAATTATGCGGATGTCTTTCTGAGCCACGCTGAACTTTATCGCCTCGGGTTCAGGACGGACTGGGTTTCGCTATGCGCTTTGTCGCTTTATCGGCTTATGAATCTACTATCCATTTTCACCTCTTTGAAGAACGAACTGGGGACATTGTTAGACTTCTGAGGTTCGTATTCGAGGAAAGTGAATACATGGAGAATATGCAAGACATGTTGCGAGATTATGCGGTGTGGAACGTGGAAATACTGATGCAGAATGCAGACTTTCGGCAACTCCTCGACAAAATTCAATCCCTGGAAAAGGCCATTTTCCGTTCAATGTGGAAGTAAAGGCTTAAGTATTTACATACGATGGACGTACACCCAAAATGCGTGTACATGATTAGGCGCTGTTTTAGCTGCTAGGGGATTGTTTCTAGAAAGTCTACAAATAAGCTAGAAATAACCTACCACATAACTAGCTCATTCACAAATAATAATATCATTTTCTAAACGCGTGGAGAAAATTTGCATGTGTCTTGTCAGACTGTAGAGGTTGTATCGACTCTGAGGATGTGGGTCTGGTTTGCGGAGCCTTAGTGCCGCAGTCGTCCCTGCCAAGCATCTCCGAGATCACAAATGAGCTTTCACTGGCTCGTTGTATGGCTGGAGAAATGGATACCATCCGCTACTGCTTGTCGCGGCCGGGCGTGAGCTAGTCTGGAACCGCCAGGGGACTATGCTTTCACTAACCTTACCATGTGGAGCTCATCCACCATATTAACGTACGACCTTGGCATCATCATATGTCGGTCCAGACGCCGTCAAGAAGACCATCTGGTCGTAAAAGGGCACCTAAACCATCTCATTCTACAATTGATTCTATTCATGGTTCCGTTACAGGCATTCTCAAAGTCAGTTTGACCCACAGCAGAACACAGGGAAAACGGACTCACTCAGCTGGTGAGCCCTGTTATTATCAGTTATTGTACTTTTGACTGTAATTCTTACAGAGCTATGAAAGGTCCTCAGCCGTCGCTGAACTCGTTAAGAAGCTAAAGAGCCGGATATACAATTCTTTCTCGGGAAGAAAAATTACGAAGTAGGACTCATATCCTTCATTCTTAGATTTTCACACAACATGCTAACGTAGTGAACCGCTACCATGCCAGGAATGCCTTCTTTTGTTTCTAAAGTCGAAATTCTCGAAGACTCAGGGATAACCTTGGAAGATGCACAGAGAGACCTGCAGAACATACAGAATATTTTGTTCCAATTAATCCAAACACTACAGAATGGGACGGACGAAGAAATTCAGGCCTTGAAAGAGCGTATACAACAGGCACCCTCTTTGGATGTTGCTGTTGAGAATATATATCTACTCTTTGCAACTAAAAGCGGCTGACTCCCCTCCACATTTACGGGCATTATGCTAGTCAACGTAACGCTTGCTATGTTATTTCATCTTGGGCGATCTGGCACTGTCAAGAATTAGGCATAAAATGAGAAATCGTAACTATAAGGCAAGGTAATATTATGTTTTCAAATCCCAAGTATGACGTTAAATCAACCTTTTGAAGCCGATCCTAGTGGTGTTCCTTCAATTACCCTCTGCTTTTCTGTTTCAATAACTTGATCTAGTAACTCATCTATAGACGTGCGAATTTGTTCCATATCAGAGCGTTGTCGGATGGCCTGGAATAAGCGGTAGCTAAGAGATTTGTCACTTGCGCGGACTACCTTGAATAAACCATCCAATATGCTGCGGTAGAAAATGAGGTCATTAGCTGTACGTTGTGCAGCGATTAGCCGTCGCCGGTCTGAAGTCACATCGAAAATACACTGTTGCTTTTGAACCTGACAAGTATCGCAGATAGGAGACCCTGAGCACTGCCATACTATATCAGTACGATTATAGAAAATGACTATAGTTCGAACCAGTATTTAATATTCAGCCGTTTCCACCGTATTAAGTCTGGATATATGTTCTCCAACACAACAGACCCTATGTTTTGAGACAACAAAAAAAAAAGATAATACCTACTTTTCGTTTTGATATCTTGCAGGCTATACATGCCAATGGCGAGCGTTTTTTTGGTGTACGAACGGAATCTAGAGTGGATTCACCGTCTTTAGATCCATCACGGTGGATCCCAAGCTCGTGAGGAGGCCTAGGGGCTAGTCGACGCTGCAGAGGCCATGCTTTTCCCATTTTCGTGCGATAAAGACTGTAGCAGGGGCTGGTAAATGAGGAAAAATAAAGCAGGAGGAACGCGGCGCAGTGTATGTATTATCGCTTCATTGAGCAGGGTGGTGTGCTAGTTTATATCAAATAAGAACGCAAGGGTGTCTTAAGGTAACCACGAGCGACAGGAACAGCGTACCGAATAGGACGAAATGGATTTTGGCTGGGGCAGAAGTCCTCCACGGGATGAGCAGGGGAATTGGGGTGACTGTGTATTTTATTTACGATACTGAACAGTAACAATACAGCTGAATTTGGTTCAAGCTCGTTTCTTTTCAAATTCTAAAAATACTTTAGGTTCTATACTAGCCTAATTCAGGCTAGTTAATTTATGCATGTCTTGGTATTAGGGTTTGGAGATAAGCTTGGTAGTTGTGGGGGTGAATCATGTTTCGACCCTCACTGTAGTAGAACCCCGACCGAAAAGTTCTGTTGCGAAGAATTCTCTTCCACATTTCCAGAGTTTGCACCTTAAGCCAGCCGCAAGGGCGAGAGTATTATGGGCGATACCGCGCTAGGAAACCTCCCGGGGACCTGAGTATAAGTCAGGCATAATACTATCCCTCTCTAGGCTAACCTCTATGCGCATCTGTTCTCTTGAGTTACTGTGCAGTCTCCGCAGGTCTTCCTAGGGGGTGTTTCGGTGATACCACACAGCTATGGTCTAGGTACGAGCTGGAAATATTCTCTTTCTAGTGCCGTCTGGTCACTGCCACAGTGCTACGGCCCGCTGTCTTAAAGCGAGACAGTTTTTTGTTACCGACCGAGGTCTTTCTCAGTCGGCCGATCATGTCTTGTAGAGGCTTCCAATAGTAGCACTCTGCTGGCGTGTTTTTTATTGTATCGAACAAGCAGGACAAACATCGAAAGCTCGTGGCCGGCATAACTTATGTAGTATTGGCCATATTTTTTGGGGAGAGGGAGGGGTTCACTTTACATGTATTCTTCCAAAAAATTGACTTCGGATTCTGAAAACTGCTCTATTTACAGAGCTATCTACGACAAACTTTATTACCCTCATATTTTGATGTGGTGCCGGAGTAACGTACCTCTAGATTCCTACTTGCCGGTAGTACTTTTTCATACATCAAATTACGTGATTGTTCCCTTCCCATGTATTCACCCCTTCGGTCCTTTTGTTTTATGTACCTTTCCGCTGCCAAGAATCCCACCAAGATTAGTATATTTTCAGGTCACGTAATTATGATGATATAAAAATCCAACATAGATAATTAGGTAAGCGAAATGATGCAACATTGTCTTTCCGATCCATCTCAGACGTGTTCGTGGATGATTTTAAAACTATGATCTTCATTTTCTCTCCTCACTATCAAGGGGGATATATTTCCGCAGGTCTCAGCCTGTATACATTCCATTTATAAAGCAAGGAGAGATCCCTAGCGTAGCTTACGTATTACAGGTTACTAAACTCGACATAGTTTATAGTTTTGGGAAATACATCCTATGAAATACATTTTAGCTTATTAGAAGCTTGCCCTTCTTTACCTCTATATATGATTAAGTATACCGCTAGGTCTAGTTCCCTCGTCCCTGAGGGAGTGGTATAATACGTGTATTAATTTACCGCAATATTCCAAATTAGGTGTTCCCCGTTGTAGTTGGAATGGATATGTTATTTGTATATGCCCCCTGAGTTTAAGACTTGAATGTAAGGTCTCAGTTTTAATTTTTTACACCCCTGTATTGCTTTTAGTAGCCTTTCTTTTCCATGTATATAAGATGGATCATTCGCAAGTATCGTGAACCCTTCTTCTATATTTTCCTACCATATTTTTATCTTCGTTAACTTTCTACTCTCCATAAGATACTCGGATTCTTGAATATGCTTTTTATAACCGCTCTGCTCATCCCTCTGGTTCTTTCAAAGAGTCTCGATGCCAGACCCGCTCCATGGTATGACTGCTCAGGAATGACTCCCGGCGATTACGAACACCCTCGCGACCCAACGAAATTTATCTCTTGCGATGCTGGACTTGCTGCTTGGGAGATGGATTGTTCAGATCTAGTATATCCCCATTCCAGTGTGTGTCTATATGATGAGGACGGGAAATAAACCCCTTACCTAGTCAGTTTTGGGAACTACCTGCAGTAGTAACTGCGGTGAGCATATTCTTATCTTGATATAGGTGGATGGATATCTTAGACAAATTTGAAGCGAGCACTCTGGATATAAATCACCGACTGTGGGTTTAACGAATGCCGTTTCAGCTAATCAACATCGCGGCATACGGGAGTACAGCAAATCTCCGCAATACATTCCCGAACGGGGTTCATTGACGTTATTGGTATCGATCCAACATACAGACCACCAACAGAACGTATTACGCCAGGTATGTCGAATGCGATTCGTGTTTGCCCAGAATACTAACAATGACTTAGTGGCATGTTTTTTCGTCCAGTACGTTGGAGATGAAGTAAGACAAAAGGACTGCTGCTATGGCGCAGCATATATAGCAGAGCGGACAGTGCATGATTTGACTGAAAAGATTTCGAAAAGCCAGCAAATCGACCCTAAGTGTGTAGCTCGTCTTCTTCACGTCAACCACCATAGCTCGGAAATATTGACGGACCATGATGTTCGGGAGCTTCCTGAAGGCCAGGATATGATCGTCGAGTTCATCCGCGTACTAGACAGTTACGGTGATACGGAGACCTTTGAGATTAAACTGTCCTACTAATGCACACCACTTCGGTCGTGACGTATGTAAACAATTAGAGCATGTCCTGTGTTCCTTGCATAGAAGGCGATGAATGGGGGCTGTTGACATTATATTGCTCAATACTATCGTTAGTCATTTTACGGCCTGTTCAACACCTAAACAGGGGTAGGGCGAATATAGTATCGCTTCTGGCACCACTCGATCCCGAGATTTTCCTGAGTTTCTCAGGGGAAGTGTATCAATATTGGTACTGTAAATAGCTCGGGTGTTTAACGACCATTTCAACCATGCTGGTCTGAATACGACTAAATTATACCAGTCCATGAGCATTAACTACGCGGAAATATTATACTAACAAACGGAGTTGCTCCAACAACTTTTTTTCCCAAAATATTGGTAATGATGAACAGTGACATCCCACTGTAGAAGGATCGACAACCGCGGCCAAATCCCCTGACCGTCTGGTAAAACGAATGGCTGGAACACGTTACCGATGACTGCACCCCAACCAAACTTTCTCCGCAGTGCGGCACTTAAGAAGCAAGCATCAGCGGGTCACTATGGATCATACTTACGCAAAACCCCACCTCTAGTAACCTCTCACAATGCTGAGTCTGTTCGTCTAACAATGACCCAGTCAAGAACAAGACACCTCCAGTTTTGGAGGCAAGAAGTCTCCTTTTAGACTAACCGTGATAATCATCTTAGCGAGAGCTATTGGTGAAATGTTTTTTGTGTTCCAGCATAGTTTTTACATGTGAAATTTAAGAAGCCAGATGTTAGCCGGTGGGTCCCTTAATCGCAAAGGAGAACTAGATAACGAGTTACGTCAGCCCCCAGCGGATCCGTTCGGCCGTCGGATATTTCAGATTTTGAGACAAATACCTAGTGACATATATGTGTGGGCTGACTATATGCATGTCTGCCAGCTTCGACCGAATATCACCTGTTTCTAGGGCTCGCTTGACTTTCAAAATGGTACAATTTGTTGAATGGAAAATTCTGGATACGGTCTACGAGACCCCCAGCAGGTCAGCACCGGCTTTCCCTTATGTTAATGATACCGGACCAACTAATACTGTTTTAGATACACAGACTTGCAGGCTGTAGAACGCAGCATCTACGGTGTTGTTGGGTAAGAGTTAATTCTATAAAGCAGTGGAGAACATCCTGCAGAATGTTTGCAACCAAATGCTGATAGGAATTGGAAGCTCGGCATATGACCAGATATGTAAACGACACGTGGCCGTGAGAAAGATTACAAAACCATTCGATAGCGGTGATGATGCAAAGCGCGTATACCGAGAGATAAGGTTGCTGAATCAACTACAGCATGGGAATGTGCGTATACCTATAGTGTAATGAGTATATTTTCACTAATAAGAGACAGCTTATCTCTTTCAGTGATATCTATATTTCACCGGCAGAAGATATGTACGAAATCTGTTCTAGATTGGCAATGGCATGAACACATCATACTGATTGTACCAGTTATTTTATAACAGACCTTCTAGTGACTGATTTGGATCGTCTCATGAAAGCAAAGCACCTTGAGCCTGACCTAACGCGATACATCGTTTACCAGATTCTGGTATGTGAGATGGTGCGATGGTGCGATTACTTGTATGGACTTCTCGCTGACCTTACTTTAGCGGGGACTAAAATACATACACTCCGCAGGCGTGGTTCATGGTGACCTCAGGCCAAGCAAGCTCCTTCTCAATAAAGACTGTGACTTGAAAATCTACGGCTTCGATCTTGTCGGAGATCAGTGGCCTCAGACGACTGATTATCATTCAACAAAATGTTATCGTGCACCTGAGATTATACTAGCGATGCGAGATTATGGTGGAGAAGTGGATATTTTTAGTGTTGGGTGTATATTTGCTGAAATGATACAAGGGGGCCCCCTTTTCTACGGCAAGGACTTTGCTCACCAACTCGGCCTTATTACTGAGCTTCTGGGAAGGCCACCTGAATGGATGGTCGATAAATGCAAGAACAAATATGTAAGGGCAGATACAGAAAGATATTGTTTTTGAAACAGGCACTGATTGTTAGGCTTTGGACGTCTTGCAGTCTGTACCTGCACGCAACGCTCAGCAGTTGTCGAGCGTTTTCTCACATGCTGAACCCGAAGGTAAATCACGCATTCTTCATTAATCGGCCTAGGAGACCGAACTCTGACGTGTCAGCAGCTATCGGCATCCTCGGAAAGATGCTCACTCTTGACCCGCAAGAACGAATCACTGCTGATAGGGCTTTATCACATCCGTACCTGAAATGCTATCACGATCCTCTTGACGAACCTGTTGCTGGACAACAATTCGACTGCACATTGGACGATATGAACGCTCCAGAAAAGACGTGGAGATGGATGATGTACGTACTCACTTTGTTTGTTCGCTAGGTTCATCATTGCGCTGATATATCATAACAGCTACTCGGAAGTGCTAAATCACCACAGTCGAAATATATCTGGAGGCTAAGTGTTTTACCTGGCGTGACAAGTGCTTTAAATCTTCCAGTGCCCAGTAAAAATATACTAGAAATCGTAGAGCTTCGGCGTCAAGGCATCGAAGGCCCTAACTGGCAGCTCGCAACCCAAAGACGTTGTTATTTTTGATTTAATAGGTGTTACAGAATAATCACGCAACATATTCACGAATTACATGGCTTGTTTATTGTCGTTTGTGGTATACTCAGGGTCGAAACCCCCTTCCGTCTCTCGTAAGCCAAGTTTATTCCCAAAAAAAATGTCATGGTTCGGTATTGTGACAAAATGCACGGCTACCTCAATTCTCCCACCTACGTTTGACCATAAGCCCGAAAAGACCATCCTTTCAACCTAGCGCTCATGCAATGTGGCAAGTTCGCAACAACACATTTTGTCGATCCCGAAATTTCCTAGACAAGAATCTTCAGGGCGACATACCCACTGTTTCTTTAAGGGGATATACAGCGTCGCGGGCAGATAATGGAAATTATGAACTCACTTCAGGTCACGGGCGAGCCAAACCGTTGAGTAGGAGCCCTTGCCGAGCTTCCGGATGACCTTGTACTGGCCGTTGTTGAAGACGTGCTATGCATTCCTTACCAGGCTTAAGTAGTTCCGGAATCACGTAAGTAAACGAGACGACGTACTGGCACGCGTCAGATAGCAGAAGCTGTTGTAGCCCACTGAATCCGGAATCAGAAAAAGTAAACCGGATGTTGCGAAATAGATTTGGTAAGCAAACTGTCCTCAGCCGTCCACTGACGCATGACAGATCTTTGACATCACGGCTAGAAAGACAGTCCACGAGCACATGCAGTATTTCGGTAGGAAGAAGCTCGAGACGAGCCGGTTGATTTTCCGAGCCCATTACAAATATATGAAATAATAATATATACGACCGGGGCAGGCGCGGGAAAAGAGAGAAAGGATTAAATCGAAAGACGTTGCGCCAAATCCGGCGCTGACTCATGACAAATGGAGCGGATAAAAGTATATCCAGACCGGCTGGGCATATCTTCTGGATTAGTTAACTTAGGACACATTGATGACCAAGCTCCCTTGCCATCCAGTTTTATATATTCCCATATGCGTATGAAAAATGGACAAAGGTGCACCCAAGGTCAGTTGTATGGTGCGATCCTTAGATTATATAGGGACTAGCAGAGAAAAGTTAACACTAGTTACTGAATACCACCTCGAGGGCTAATTGCAAACCTGATTTGATCACGTTTAGCAAATTAAGGAACCAAACCTATAATCCACGTTTTGATGCCTGAATTTCACTGACTAATCTTGAGCTGTGTTAGTTAGCATGCTAAGTCTTTTATAATTGTAATTCCGACTTCGAAGAGGGCGGAGCCGATGGAGCTATTAAAATTTTTTCAAAAATATATTATTATTTTTTAGAGAAAAAAGAAAACTATGTTTTAATAGAAGATCTACCTCCTCAGACAACTATAATATGTCTTTACAGGAGTTCCTATAAGATTCCGCAGAATTATTTGACCGAGCTAAATAACGTATTGGTCGTGTTATGCGTTCAGATACTTCTACATCAAATTAGAATAGGCAACGTTGCAGTGCGTCTTCGAACAGTCAAAAGAGAAATTGTAAGTATTAATCAACTAATATAGATATAAAATAAGAACTAAGCGATAAAAACGAATTTTTTACCAAGATAATTATAGAAGAGTTTTTAACTTATTTACGCAACTGTAGTAGGCCATGCAACTCTTATAACTTTTACTTACGGGGTTTCGACTGTGGGCCGCTATTTAAAACCTCAACTAGATTATTGGACGCACGAATTTGGGTTTCGGAGTCATTATTATCTGCAGATACTTATAGGCGTGACTAGTTAGATAGCGGGCTATCTGAATAAGAGCTCTTATTTTGTTCCTGCACCCCGGGATATACGCTGAAATATCGATACTAAGCAGAAATATCACGCAGGAGTAGTAGAGGATCAGGATATAGACAAGTTATCTCTAAGATAAATACATTATTATCTACGTAAATATATTGGCGTTCGTCTTCTGTCTCCCAGGGCCCAGGGGAGACATGGAGAAATTCCACAAAAACTGGGGTAGCTGTGTGGAGCAGATGACGGCCCATCTATTCTATGAGAATGGCAACATCAATCTGAACCAACAAAAAGCGAGGGTTGGTGTATGGGTTAATAAAAAACAAGGAGATGACCCTTGGGAAAAGACAGATCCATGTGGAGCTGATGACCAGGTAAATAACCGACATCCTGATTAGCGTGTCTTTCCGAAATACCAACTAATAAACGCGCAGGACCTTTGGGGATGCAATCTTTTCACCCATGATCAGGGGCTCACTGGCGTTCCTAGACCTCGGCATGGTCCGATTCAGGTTCCAAACCTTAGGAACCGGACCGCCAAGAGAACCGCCTAGGGAACCGCCAAGATGTATAAATATACATAAAACATGGTTTATCAGCAGAAAATTACCTATTCAGGGTTCTTTATACTTCAAATATCTCTTGGCGGTTCCTTGACCTCAAGATTTAGAACCGCCAAGCCAAGTCTTGGCGGTTCCATGCCGAGGCCTAGGCGTTCCTACCGGCACGGCGTCGGAGCCCTACACGCTGGGAACTCTTGCAGGAGGCCCGGTCACTCAGCAGCAGATTCAGTTATGTGGCGGTGACCCCAGAGTATTTATTAGTTAGAACAGGATTGGCAATTAGAGATAAGATAATCCAATCTGGTGATCATACAGAATTCGATTCATAAAATCTCGTGGTACGAATGGCGGATCTGCAAAAGGACACTTAAGGAGTCTTCTTGTTGGCGGTAAAGCAAAATTAATATGCTTGGACACCAGCGTTAAGGCGGGAATACGACTTGACCGCTATCACAGAGAGAGAGAGAGAAAAGAACAAAAAACCTGTCTAATGAGCGACGAAAAATATTAATTATGTTTCGCGTGTCGACTCGATTAACTCAATTGGAACACCGGCTTGAGCACCTATCTCCCTAAGCTGGTCCATCACCATAGGTTCCCATTCACGTATATCTGTATCTATATTGTATAAAAGCATAGTAATGCGACGAAGCCGTGGTGTGCATGTTTTCCAGTCCTTCAGCCAGGATTGAATCACGGCTAAGATAGCGCAATCCTCCCATTCCCATAGAGGCCAACCATATTCATAAGCATTCCAATCATGGTCATCTATATTTTGAAACCTCAAGTCATCCCTGATGGCTAGAAATTCAATATTTCTTGGAATCATATCCTGTAATCGTTTTGTTTTGTCTTGTGCAAACCCCACCAGGAACGCCCATGGGACTTCAAATCTCTTAATCATATCAAAATTAACGATTGCATGTAATGAGCCCTGTATTAGTATAGCAGGATCACATAGGTCATGGAGTCCATTGGTACAGTCGGCTGTAATGATTAAATCTGTCAAAGTACCTCGAATAGGAGATATCGCAGCAGCAAAAAGATCCAGATTAATAATAGGTGTAGTGAACTGATCCTTCATATCAGAAACATAAAACCAACTATATCGAAGGGTTGTAAGATTTTGGGTGACCAAGAGTAGTTCACCAAGATACATCTCCCGAATATGAGTTAGATCGAGGGATGTAAGGCTCGATGGGGCTGGTAAGTATGTTGCAGGCCATGTCATCGGATTCTCAACTGAGATTGACAAGTGTTGAATATTCGGTAGATAAAATAATGGTAAGACGTCCATGGTAGTTTTGATGTTTTTATCACGCGCTTCATCCCACCATTCAGCAACGAGGAAAGACACGTCTTGGAGATGCTGGAAATCGGGGAGCTTATAATCCATGGGGTTGAAGATGGATGATCGGAGAACCATACCGATTAGTGCAGTCTGTTTAGAAAAAATAGGGTCAAGGTACAGACGTCTCAGGCTCAAGGGCTGTGATAAAAGAAGAGCGATAAAAGCATCCGGTGTACCATGGCGCAATTCTTGTATCCAACGATCGACAAAGGGAACTCCAGTCCGCTGAATAAATATAATAATAGCTTTATCCAGTTCGGCACCGAAGACAGGCACTTGCGGGATTTTCCATCGAAAGTCGTGATTCTTAAAGTGTTTCCCGCCCAGATGAAGGTTTGTGATGTAAGCAGCCAGCTGAGGCCTGGCCATGATTGTCCGTAAGAGTTGAGTGATTGGGGGAGGATGGTGACCGTCTTTCCAAGTCCACTGGATTTTCGAATAGAGGAATGGCTCCGTAATTGCCCGAAGATCTTTGTTCACAAGAGATAGGACATGAAATTCAGTGGGCGACAGTAACTTGAATACTAAGTCCAAGATTTCCGTCGGGCAGCGATTCAATCCGGACACCGCTTGATGTTTCTGGTCGTACATTATTAGTTACTACTAGTGAGAGAACCTCGAAAATATCCGTATTCACCACATACCGGTTCCATTGTCAGTGCCAGGATCAGTCAGTAGGTATTCCGTTCACTGCTGTTTGATGTATGTGGAAACTTAAAATCCGCAGAGCGAGAAAGGGGGAAAGGCGATTAGTTTTGTTGGTGTTTCTTCGTTGCTGTCCCTACTTGATGATCCAGCGGGTCTGCGGCAACCCACGGGCCACTGCCGTCGAATCGCTCGGATACTCCCCTCCTACCAATGCGACATCATAAGCGAGAGTTTTTGAAGTCACGATTGGTGGGGCGAGAAGATTTGAAATCATCAGAAATGGAAGAATTAATTACCACCTCAAATGACCCAGCCCCGCAGTGAATTCTGGCTTTTGTAATTTTTTGGTTGCTTACTCCGTATCTATCACCTCGCCTCTCCCGTAAAGAATCTAAGTAGATTGTGCGCGGTCCTGGAATGCCGGTGGATGCCACCCTTGAAGAGGGCCGTGGGATCCTTGCGAATCGCCGAGGAAATAAACGCCTTGCCCCTGGGATGTTCGGTGAGTCATAAATTTCACCGGCAATCGCCACCAGGGCTCCCCTGTCGGCCTGGGAATCGTCCCACGTTATGCGGGCAGTCGTACTGTCACCATGCAATCGCATTGTCGTAGTCGGAGAGGAACTCGTAGTGAAAATTATTATAACCTCGCCTAACATCACTAGAGCCGTAATAACGGGATCATGGGTCGGATTTCGATCGTCGAAGGACTGGTCTCCCAGCCAGCGAGTCAGGGGGTTGGCGCAACCATAGCCTTCTATACCAACGCCACACGTAGGATGTCTGCGTAGATAGAACAGTCCGCCCAATCACCCTAGATACCACAAACTAGGATCGGGAAGATGAGAGCCATCAAGAGAACGGCTTTAAGACAGCGCCAATGCTACCAGCTTACGATAGGATCTTTGTTTAGGATCCTTTTTGGTATTGGTATATCCATCCATGGTGTGCACAGTGTCCCTGTGAATCGCCCTGGACACCGACACCGACGGCTGCCAGATATATACTTGAAGGGTTGAAGGCATAAAATCCGAGCAATATCTTGCCACCTTCACAGGAACAATTGGTAGAGCTTCCCCGGATTCCTGAACTCTTTCCGAGGTACTAATAAATGCAGGCATCTCTCTATCCAACGCCCAAGGAAATCACGTGGGACGAGCTGGCTGCGCAATATGAAACCCAGAGCAGAAATAGCCCATCAGGCTCTTTATTGTATGAAAAAGTAGAGGGGGACCGGAAACGAGGAAGAAGTACCTCCAGGTATTTAAACGAAACAAGTGAATCTTGCCAATCACTAAGCCATGGCTAGTGCTTTTAGAGAGCGGTGGGCATTTATTCCAGCGGGCTGAGTATCGCAGCTCTATCGAATGACTAACACTGCATTTATACCCGAAAGACTGGTGGTTGGCCCAGGACTGCAGTTCTTTGTACATAGCAAACGGTATTGGTTTAAATAAATGACATGGCACGAGCTAGCCAACAAGTTTACCAGTAGAGAGTGACTCATTCTGCTGGCAAATTGGTGGCGGTAGATGTGACAATTCATTTGCTTTAGAATCACATTAATTTTGGACCAATCCGATGTACAGTTGAGCATCCAATACTTGGCCTTGGTTATGATTCAATTGTGTTCCGCCCTATATGATTGGTCTATTTGAGATCCCGATGGAACCGAAATAGCCCAATCGGGTTGCCTTGGTGTGACCAACCATATTCCGCCTTCTGAAACACCGTGTCCTATCAATCTCTATAAGTAGCACTATCACAACTTTGGTCGGATCACCTTTTCTTGAGCCATTGATGCCGGAAAATGATGCGCCAAAATAGGAGCCGCTTTATAAATCCTTCCAGCCCTCGTGGCAGAGGTAAGCCCTTGCCCCGCTTCTTTTCACCCATTTCATCGCTTCTATCTTTTAGTATCGTCTTGGGCATTTTAGTTCAAAACAAGCGATCCAGATATACTTATTTTGTCTTTTAATCAAATATGTCATTACTAACACGGTTCGTTGGGTTTTTTCAGACACGGTCGGTCCAGATAAGTCCTCTGGCACCAGCGGAATCGAAACATGGCGTGGACGAGGTACGTGATCATAGATTCGATTCTTTCACACAGGTAGTAATATATCTAGGCTTTTACCTGTTGCGTTGATTTAGTTGCCCGCCTTGGCTTGCTGGACGATACACAGTGGAATGAGCTATCTCGTCGTTGTTCGGAGCTCGGATTCGGTTTTATCAACATCCCGACAGAAGCGGACTGTTCGAGCAGTTACTCCATGGATAGGAACGATAGTGGAATTTGTGTCAACTTATCCCCTAATAAATTATCTGACTCATCGCTAGCGCCGTTCTTTCCCCAATCTCCATGGAAATCCCAATTTGAAAGGGTGGTAAGGCAAGTTCTGAATCGCCCAGAACGCTCACAAATGGAATTTCAACGTGGCAGTCAAAGTCTCAGTCCAAGCTATCCCGGAGAGTTTATGTCGCCCCCAGCTTTATCGGATGTCGATATACATGCTGGACAATCACAGATAGATTTATATGAAGCCGGCTTCATAAACAGCGCTCCAGATTGCCAAAATAATCGTGAGAGCCGAGCCAGCCCGTTATCTTCTCCGCCCGGCGAGATCCTTCTTTTGAACCCTAATGGGATACAAAATGATCCAACGAACTTTTATGAGAATAACAACTTGCACGGTGTTGACGCAGCCTCGGCCAATTCTGATACCGAGCACGATCAGATTGTCTCCCCTGAGAATACTGAGGTGAATTTCATTAATCCATTAGAAGTGGCATTTTTCCGAATTCAGGACAGTCCGTGTTGTTCTACAAGTGAAGGCCCTGTCGGGTTACCCCACCGTTCCCAGGAGGTCGATCAGATGATGTTTGAATATAACGTCGCCCCCCAATGGTTCTCTCCATCGGCCCATATGAGCGAAGAAGAGGCTCCGCTAACCACCAGCGAAGCACTTGATGCCCTTAATTGTGCTTCATTGCCTGTTTCCGCAGTCGAGCAAATACATCAAGTCGAATCCAATCCATGCTTCCAAACTACCCTGTCTAATATATCTAGCTACCTGGACTCCACCGACCTGGCTTATACTCCTGCTACGTCTAACGTCGCTGCGCCAGTTGGAATAACTCGAGGAAGGGCTGATTCAGTTGATCCGCAGGCATTCGACCTCTTCTCACGCCATTACGGTCTCGAAGCTCTTAAGCCAAAATCGTTAAGACGAGCGATATCTGCAAGTTATCTTATAGTAAGAGACGACGCGAACGATTTTATTGACAAATATGTTTATTCGTGGCAATTCCGAGATATTTGGTCTCAACCAGGTGAGCACCAATATCGCAGTGCTGACCCCTTAATGCGTCAGTTCCTCTGCGAAATGGATTGGCTAGAGCTGGACGCGAATGCAAACGCAAAATACATAAGGCGACGTTTCTCACTTATGCGATTATACTCTCTCTACGACCGTATCGTTGCAGGCGCTCAAACAGGACAGCATATTATCAAACCTCAGACGCGGACCGGACGAGGTAGGGACTGCCGAACCGTAGCAATAGATTTCTTGCTTCAATTTTTCCACCCAGATTGGTCGAACAACCCATCGGTTCAATGTTATAGACGAAAAAAATTAAAACAAAACCTCGACTGTGGTCGGCATTGGTGCACATTGGCGCAGTATCTTTGCTGTGGTGCTGTGTTACTATGCAGCCCGAAAATGGATTGTATCATGCAAGTCTTCTCCGAGCCTTGATACATAATAGTTGACAGACTGATTGATTGCGTTAGGAATGACAAAAATGTAAACGGAGTCTTCATTCATGCGATAGCCACCTTCTTTACGAGCGTGTTCCCAGATGGCCTAAAGCTTTGCCGGAAATTCAATAACATTGCCCTAGCCATCTACAACAGGGAACAAATCTATATAGAGGAAGTCTCAGCATTAACCATGACGATGGGCCACATATCTGACTTCATTGAAAGCAAAAATAAACCGGACCGACTACCTCCACATCAATGGAAAAAAATCCCCATGCGGGATAAAGTTGATACGAGCAAGTTCATACACGATTAGCTGAGATTTGGTGAAATACATAAAACTGTGCCAATGCTTGGCCATACATTTCGCTGAGAATGAGGAAATCGGCTGGTCCCAAAAGGTACATTGAGTAGTTTGAAGAATATCTTTTGAGAGCCAGTGTGAGATAAGTACTTCGGGAACAAGAAATTGGAGTGTACTGTACGTCTTATCCATATTGAACGGAATTCAAGCGACCTGTAGCTTGCAGAGGTTAAAGTCATCCTCATAATTGCAAACCCCCCTAAACTTATCTCAAGAAATAACTTTCTATGGCCATCTGTTCCTCTTCCTAGAGTGTCAGGTATGCCTACGGCGTAGGCGTACACAGAGCGTAGGCGTACACAGAGCGTAGGCGTACACAGAGCGTAGGCGTACACAGAGCGTAGGCGTACACAGAGCGTAGGCGTACACAGAGCCTAAGCGTACAGAGGCGTACTCAGAGCGTAGGCGTACAGAGAGCGTAGGCGTACAGAGAGCGTAGGCATACATAGAGCGTAGGCATACAGAGAGCCTAGGCTCTCAGTTTCTCTTCCTAGAGTTTCCCGTATGCCTACTGTCTCATCACTGATTGGCCAGCAGAGAAACGGTCCACGCGATGCGCAAGTCAATGATTACGGGCATTCATTCTGCTGCGGGAAGTGCGAAACGGGCAGGTACTGTGATAACCGGAAAGCATCTGTCAGTCTCCGTATTGCCGCGAACGCATTCGCTCGGCGTTGGGCTCTTGGAAAGGAAATGCTCCGTTCTTCGCAGACATGAATATTCGGATAATTTGATGCAAACCATCCAAACGCATGACGCGTATTTCGTGAGCCTGGGCGTGTACGGCCCATGCTAGCCATTGCCAGCTAGCGTAAAGTGTAAACGGGCAGTAAGCTATGTCGTCACCACAAAGGCGGTCTGGAACTGGTGCTACAGTGGGTGGAGTCTACCTCTCCTGATTTCCAAGACTCACTTCACTAGGCTCTCCTCGCGACTTTTTGCGGTTTCCCTCTCTCACTACTCGCAGTCTACAATAGTTTATACCCTAAAACATGTCCCAGATGGGTCCCTGATTATTAGCTATACTCAACGCTGCTACCCCGACAGGGTCGTAGAAGATACACGAGTCACGACAGAAACCCTTGTCTGATTGTAACGACGTGCAATAAACGACGATTCCATGCATACAAAGGTCCCAATACCCCGAGTTGCGGTGTCTATGGATGGACATCCGACTGCCCGAACTCCTAGGGCATGTGAGCCCTGCCGTGAACAGAAAGCCAAATGCAGCGGTGACTATCCGACTTGTAAACGATGCCACAGTGCGGGCGCCTGCTGCTTTTATGGCTTGACAAAACGGCAAATGTTGGACAGGTACATGTTCCCTTCCCAACAGACTATTGCTTTTCTGAGGGAATCTACCCAGAAAGTTGCTTGAACTGGAAAATCAAGTGCGAACATTCCGGCTCTTGTTGCGAGATATCCAACCAAAACTGGATGCGGGTTTGGCACGCCGTGTTGAGGAGGCTTTGAATAATGTGAGGATTTCTACAAGAGGTATCCCGTTATTATAGCTAACCGGACCGGTAGAGTACTGCTATAGACGAGGAATATCCGGATAACAAGAAGTTATTTGTATCTCCGCCCGATTCCACTAAATCTGGACCAGACCCCATCGGGGCAAGTTACAAGTGTCAAGAGCCATCAACTGGGTTTACGGAAGAAGATTTCAACCGGGATATAAAATCCCAGGCAACAGGCTTTCTGGGCGAACATTCGGGGATGCTATGGCTTTACAGGTTGGGAAAAGAACTCGAACAAGACCATTCTGTACTAGGCGCTGTGGGCTCTGTCTCAGTGGGTCAACAACGTACACGCTGGGATTCAGTCACCTCGGTGAACTATTCAGTGGACGATGTGGACCTCCCGATAAATTGGCGTATTGACGTCCTGCAAGTGCCACCCCGCCGAATTGCTGATATCCTAATAGACCACTATTTCCGGATTGTGCACCCGTGCTTCCCGATAGTTAGCAAAGCACTATTCACCAGACAATACGGATCTTTCTACTCTTCTCCCAATGTGCGGCCGGGGAAGAGATGGTTAGCGATTCTTAATCTAATCTTTGCCACTGCTTCCCGGTACAGTCACTTAGCGTACAGAGATACTACTGGAGAATATTACGACCACATTGAATATTTTTCCCGGGCTTAGAACCTTAGTGTAAGGGATGTCTCCCTCGCAGTCTATCCTGATCTCCAACAAGTGCAACTGGAGGGCCTAACCTCTTTTTATCTATTGTCCATTGGGCAAGTTAACAGGTACGTATGTTTGCGGAATGCACGCTCAATATAAATCATGCAGTTATCTAAATGCTGCAGGTCCTGGAGGATATATGGGATGTCTATCCACTCTGTCATTACAATGGGAATACACCTTCGGAGCGAGAGCAACGACATTTCTCCTGTATCAAAAGAAAACAGATATTGGGTCTGGTGGTCATTGTCTACGTTGGATATTACACTCAGTCTCAAGACTGGTCGAGGCCCCAGAATTAATACCAACTTTATCAGTAGTCCTCTCCCGTTGCCGTTTGAGGACGAAAAGGTTTGGGGGGTGAGTGGCCCAGCATTGATCAGGGATTATAGAAGAGCTGGTCAATTAACAAGTCCATATACTCTGAACTTCCAGGGCGAAGGCGATGTTCAATATGGAGCAACGCACACAAAGCCACTTAAGCTCACGGGATCCTCGGGTGCGAAAGAATCCTGTCAGTCTGTATACAGAAAGAAGGATATTCCCGCTAACACGTCACTCTATTTTCTTTATTTTGTTGAGTTAACGCTTCTGATGAAAGAAACAATCGAATCACTATACGCTCCTGCTACTGCTAATGAACCATGGCTCAAACTTGAGGCCACCATCATCTCGATAAATGCGAGGCTTGATGAATGGAAATTGCAGCTTCCCTCCGAATTTCAGTTCGGGAACATCGAAATATCGCAGCCCTACATCAGGCAGCAAATTAGCCTGGAATTCAGATTCTACAGCACTAAGATTCTTCTTCTCCAGCCCTGCCTCCGTCGCTCTCGGAAATATGCTACCAGTGATTCGTCTAAGTCTTTAGCGGACTTGTGTGTGGAATCTGCTTGTCTTATGCTGCACCTGCTGCCACAGCTTCCGGATGCTGCGTGGCTTTACAACATCTCTCCATGGTGGTGTGCATTACACTATCTCATGCAGTCAATGATTGTTTTCTTGATGGAATTATCCAACTTAAGACAAAAGGGCGTGGACGCCCCACAGGATCTCGCGGCAAACATTAGGAAAACAGGTTGTTGGTTACAGAACATGTCTACTAGAGACCTCCAGGCGGACCGAGCATGGCGTATTTGTAGGGATATTATTATCTCTTATTTTCCGGCCTTTGACCCTGAAATGAACACTGTGAATTGATCCTCTATTCTCCCATATCGGGAGTCTTGTATCTTTGTTCTTCCTGATGAATTACATTCCTTGTATTGTATACCACAATTCTGCAGATACTGTATGATGAATATCTTGACGATACTAATGCTGCGGTGACAGGTATCGAAGCAGTTGCACGGGCTGGAAATATTTCCCTTTCCGATGTACGTGCCTACTAGCAGATAAATATTACGTTATGTTTCGTCCTGGACTTGATCGCTACTTCACTTTTCGAAAAGTCGAGAAGAAGCTTATCTTGTTGTCGAAGGAAATGTAAGATCTTTCAGCTTTAATTGGCCCATCTTATAACCCCTTTAGCGCGTTATGTTAATAGTTTAGCCGGAATTTTCTCCTGCCGACCTCGCAAGTGTGCATTATACACGGGTAGGCATTGGCGGAAGTCTGTCCTACCCATTATGTTTTACAGGCCAATAACACTATGCGTCAGTCCAGTCTCTGACATAATTATTGTTCTTTGTTCATCTACTCTGGCGTCCCCACTTGATATATAATCCGATATACGACCCTTCTTTTAATATCAGTGGTTTATAGTAATATCTCGAAGACTGAAGCTGTTCTCCTTGAGATCTTTCTTTTTCTAAAAGAACATCAGTATGGAAAAAAATTTATGTCAGGAACGCTAACTGGCGCCTCGACCTCTTTGTGGACTTGGGATAAACAGAGAAGGGAGTCTAGTAAGCGGACTCTCTCAACGTCCACTTAATACACCAATAAAGCGTGCACGAATGGCATGTTTGAGCTGTAAGGGATTCAAGCGCAAGGTAAGGGATAACTATTCTTAAAATATAGGTCCACGTGGTGTTGTTTTTCGATTTGCCTTGAGTTCTAATAAGAGCTCGGTGTAGATCAGGTTGTATAAGATTACAAGAATGGTTTCCTATTTCTTAGTCATGATCATAATGAGATGATAGTGTTCGGGATCTCCTGCTTGTGACAATTGTCGGGTTTATAAGCGGTAATGTATTTTTGACGCAATATCAGATCGGCGGCGACGAGTTGCTGCAAAACGCACAGCTGACGAGCTTCTGTTTTACCGGGGTATGCTGAATGGTCTATTCAGGGTAATCCGCGCAGAAGACGAATCGCTTGGTTCCCGCTTAGTACAGATCATCAAAAATGATACCCCAATGCGACAGGTTCGCGAGGCTATAGATGAGTTTTTGCGCCTGACCGCTGGAACAGAAGAGCCGGAATTCAGGTAGGGAATCCCTGGAGACAAAATTTGAACGAAGAGTCGATCCAGGATGTGATGACCATGTATTAGAGTTCGGAATACCTTATGCTGTCCGGGCAGTCGTCTTCAGTGCTGTTTTATCGTTGAGGTGCCTTACCACATTTGTGGTTGTTGGTCTAGCTAAGGAGCTTCAGCAAATTTGTACTTGAGCTTGT
>VCAU01000201.1:0-37067 GCA_015844325.1 Aspergillus nanangensis | reverse complement strand
AAAAAACCAAAAAAGAGATCCCCATCTATATATGCTTTTCGACCTCCTCCTCCTCCTCCTTCGGTGTCTGATGATCCTGCATCCACCTTCCATTTAATTACCACGCAGTATGCCCCCCATCAATGAGCAACGAACTCCCCGTCATAAAGCTGCTCGCATCACTCAAAGCAAACAGCGCCGCCCCCCGAAACTCCTCCGGGTAAGCCAACCTGCCCAGCATATTCTCCGCCTCCCAGACAGCCCTCGCCGCCGGATTCTGCTGAAACACCTGCTCGACCATAGGCGTGACAATATGCCCAGGACACAAGTTATTCACACGGATCCCGTGCCGCCCCCACTCCATCGCCAGCGACCGACCCAGCTGCATCACCGCGGCCTTGGACGAGTTGTACACGGGCGACGTCATGCCCTTGTTGGCAATCACCCCGCTCATGCTGGCAATCAGCAGGATCGACCCCTTTTGCTGGTAGTTGAACATCTGGCGGGCGGCGGCGGTGGCCGAGTTGAACACCCCGTTGTAGTTGATCTGCATGACTTCGTTGAGGGCTACTTGGCTGTGCTCCAGCGCGCTCTGGAGGTGGTTGATGCCCGCCGCCGCGATCATGCCGTCCAGCCGCTTGTGTCGGCCTGCGATCTCGGCGAACGTGGCGTTGACTTCGGCGTCGTCGCGCACGTCGATCTTGTAGTATTCGAGCGTGCTGCCGTATTCGTTTTCCGCGTGTTCCTTGGCGGCGAGGAAGTCGGGATGGGGGGTTTCGAGGCGGTCGAGACAGTAGACTGGGATGGGGTGAGTTTCTATGTACATATGTATATAGATGGGGGAGGTGTTTACCTTTGGCGCCGGCTTCCAGTAGGGCTTCGGCCATGGCAAGACCGAGTCCTCGGCCGCCTCCGGTGACGGCGTATACTCGGTCTGCAAGGTCGAACTCCCTGAAGCGGGGGGCGCTCTTCTGCTCAGGCTTCACGGGTGGCATTCTAGTTTGAATGTGATGGGGCCCTTGTGTGGATGGCGTTGTAGAGTACGAGCGCTGAGAGGAGATGGGATAGACCATCTTGGTGGTCATGGACGATCGCTGGCATGATCGCGCTGCTTGGAACAGCGACCGGGACATCGCAGAACGCATGGCTACGAAGTGTGTGAAGAGAGTTAAGGGATTAAAAATTAAAGAGGAGAGAGGGCGATGGGAGAATGGCAGAACACGGGCTGGAAAAGGAATTGAACACGCAGAACAGAACAGAGTCTATAGTCACAGTCAAAGGGAGGGAGTCTACGTCGAGGGAGCTGGAGTTTATAGTTCTGGAGAGTCCCAGGTCTGCAAGCAAGCATCGTGAAAAAAAAAAAGAGCGTTGCACAAAGAAACCGAATTAGGAAAACCCATTGAAAAATAAAAAATAAAAATAAAAATAAGAAGTCCGCGTGATTGCCTTGATGGGTCTGCCATGAAAATTCTAGAGCTGCGTTCACGATGGCTTCCGAGAGGACCCAGACCACCTCATCACCCCCAAAACACCCACGGTAAAGGGGCGGGGGGGGCCTTGTTCATGCAGGAGCTATGTCCGAGGAGAGGCTCGCCACAGAGAAGTGGGGGTGCAACCATGGGTGCATAACACCATGCAGCAATGGAGGGGGGGAAGGGTGGGCAGTTGTTTTCTGAAGCCATCGTGACTATTCCTTGGGTAGACAAGGAGATCGCTGAGAACGGCAAGACAACTTGATCATTTGACCGAGGGATGGCGATCACTCATCTCTGGAATGGCCCACCACGGGATTCCCGAGTATGGGGAGGCCGAGCTGCTGGGTCAGACTGGCCCTCTCGACTTGCAACGTGTGCACTGCGAATACTAGCGGTCAGGGAAAACTGGAGCCATCGTGAGATTTTCATTGTTATCCCATCTTGTTCAGATGAGGGGATGTACAGCCGCAGTGAATAGTTCTGCCAATGTGCCAGATTTGGTTTCAATGGATATCTCGACATAATTGCATCGCTAGTACTCTCCGTGGTCCATCAAAGAAGCCAGGTGGAGGCCATTGCCGCCCATGCCGTGGGTCCTATGGAAAGCTCTCCCCGGCTTGTCTCCCCGGAACTGTTGCGGAATGCAAGTCCTCCAATGACCGTCTCGGCATCGCAAGTGGTGGTGTAATCCACCCTGCAGGAACTTGAAAGCTCTGAAAGACCAGATAAATCTGGTGACAGAGGGGATCTTCCTTGCATCTCCGGACCCAAGCACTTCCAGGCTCATCCATTTCTTCTAGATTTTCGGTTTCCCCACGCCTTTATTATTATTTTTTCTTCTTTGTTCTTTTTTCCCTCTCTTTTTTTGAGTCGTAAATCTGGCGCTTGAGGCGTTTGAAAAGTAGCCAAGAAGTAGTTGGTCAATTGCTCTTCATATGGATCAGTTTTCTTTTTTATTTTTCTTATTCTTTTTCCACTTCTTTTCTTCTCGCCCATGTCTCGATATTGTGGTGGTTCTGCGGGGAATCCTTCCGGAACAATGACACGTACTTTTGCCACATTGCGCGTGAGGCTTCCGAAAGTTGACATCCCGAGCAGGGCGGAGCCGAGAGTACGGAGTTCTGAAGAGTGCGATTTGGACATTCCAGAAGGAAGATTCCTTCAGGTCTGCCTGCCAAGATGACCGGGCACCAACCTCCTTTTTTCCCGTCTCCCCGGCTGGAGTGTTAATAAATAATAATAATTATTTTCTGCTCCCCCTTGCACCAGATGTACTTTGGGGGGGAGGGAGGAGGGGTGGGAATTTGACATTGACCCATCACAATGGCATCGCAGGCCAAGAAAACAGGCACAAAAGGGGCCACAAGAAAATCATCCAGTCAAACAAAAGGAAGATGATGGAATGCTGTGGCCAAGTCAGCTGGCTAGATGGACAAGTGAGGCACAATCAAGCAATCGAATTGATCAAATTAAACTTATCCACCCGGATGTAGGATCGCGCAAGTCGAAGGGTCTCGCTTTCCCAATCAGGTAACCCGTGATAAGACCCTGAATCATGTGCATCTCAGACTTTTTTTCAGTCGTAATCAAACCCCATATCAGGATTTAATTGTCCGATTAATAATTATCGACCGGCAGAGACTTCTGCATTGAGGCCCCCCCCTCCAGTAGGGATTTAGCCTTTGGCTGGGCTCGATTCATCATCATTTCCTGTCATCTGACTGATTCTGCCAGACCGACAGCTGTTCTGCGGGGATCGTGGTGCAAGGGGACAACGAGAGTAGCAAAACGTCGCCTGGATGAATTCTGTTGAATCCTAGCCAAGACCATGTCTGTACTGGTGCGACCTTGTGGAAGGACAATGGACGAGCCAAGTGTTACGGAGATACGCGTACTTGGTCAACCGACTGCAACAATGAAGCTTTTTCTGGTCAGCGACGCTATGCCTAATGTTGCCTAGTCAAGTTAGCTGCGATTACTTGGGATTACTAACCACCATTCTATCAAGCAAAACATATCTTCATTTTCATTATTTCTTGGAATCCAGTCTCCCATCGGATGCCCTGGGTTGTATATTATCTTGATTTGAAAATACAACATAAGCGATTGGGTTTTATAACACTTCGCCGTCTCCGAACAAGCGAAAGCTCAAATTACCCCATACGCACAGCAACCGCAGGACCATTACTTCCATTGGCATTCCCAAAGTCTAGCTTCATGAGAAGGCGATCAACTCCAGCTGCTTTTCGCGGCACATACTCAGTACTGCCGTCGTTCTGTGGAAGGTTTGTCCAGTTATCATGGGGAGTCTTCGCCATGTCGAACATTTTCCGTCCCTCGCCGTATCGATTATCATCAATGTCCCTCAATCGTGACACGACCTCCTTCATCCCTGTCTCGACATTGTCGCGTGCTGCACTAAGGGAATGCCAGATCTCTCTCTCTTCTCCAGCATAGTCCACCAGCGCATCTACTACGCCTTCATCGGTCTCAAGATCCATGTTGCGTTGGATACTCTCCAACCGTATGACCAGAGCAATGAAGTGGTCAATGCTTGTGAGCAAAGATCGAAGGGCTTGAGTAAATGGCACATCCGCCAATAACAACGACTGTACTATCGAGAACAAATATCGACGGTGACCGACAGTGAGAGTCTCGGGATCGTGTCGTTGCATTTCCGAGCTGTCACGCCTATCGTCATCATGTCCAGGTATGGCTTGAGTGGATGTCGCACTGGAACCCTGCTCACTCTTTGACGAAGACGCGGTCCCAGGCCGGGAGTTGGGCGTTGAGGACGATGGTGGTGAGAACCCTTGGATCCACTCCTGGAAATGCTGCCAGGAGCCGTTGATAACCTCTCCTTGGAAGTAATCCCCGATCTCGGACAGTGCAAAGAGGGAGGCGCTACCCGTTGCCCAGATTGGCCGCATCTGTTGGAGACGCGCGCCATCCCTCTCTCTCTCCATCCGAAGCTTGTTCTGCCCAAACGCACTGTTGCTTCTGGGCGGACCCCAGGGTGAAGGATAGCTCTTCCGTAAGAATGTATGTTTCCACAGATCGCCCAAGTGGAATTGTGCACGTCGAATTCCTAGGAGGTAAGAGTGAACTTTTGAGTAAATGGTGATGTCGGAGGCTGAAAGAAATAGATCCAGAGGCGGACGTACTTGGACCGAGAGTAGTGTTGGCGCTGGGAAAAGAAGATCTTCAAAGCACGTATCCGATATATGATCCGCACCAGCAACCGTAGGATAGCTACCTGTGCTTGGAGGGTTTCTTCTATCATTGACGGAGAGTTTGAGAAGATCCTTGGCAAGGTCGAGCTCGTCGTCCACAGGGTCTTCTTCATTTTGTAACGAATATAGCTCGGCCCATGTTTGCGACAACGCAGACATGACATCACCCTCTTTGATGGTGATTAATTCCAGCCCCTCCGACGACTTCCCTCTGGATGTCATGGTTTCAGGCCTCCGGCATCGATCGTTCAAACGTGCATCAGCGTGTGATACAAGCGCAGATGCAAACTCCCCGCGTCTGAGGAGCAAAAAGTCATGGAGGACAGATAGAGTTTCGAGGATCTTTGGGAGCGGTAATAGCTTAGAGAGTGTGCTTTGTGATAATGAAAGTCGGATAGAGCTGATTGCGCTGGATAGTTTGGATGTCGATATAGGGGATCTCAACGATGCAAGATGGGCAATATGTTCCCCATGGAGAGAGACCGGTGAGGTTAAGAGGCCCGTGGGAAGGCTGCCGGCCGAATTGCTCCGCTTCGCTCGGATGAGATTCAAAGTCTTCCCGATAAACAAGATAGACGATGCTGTATGAGGCGAAACGAACTTCGGCTGTAAACTCGTTTGCAATACAAAGTCCGTGTTACTTGGAGAGCCATCACCATCGGTTGTGGAAGCCTGCTGAATGAAAAAGTCTTCCTTCCCGAGCACCGGAAGATTTCCGTATAGAAGCCAGGTCGACAATTGCCTCATCCATGCGACCTCCGCGGCTCCTACCATATGAAGCGCCATTTCTTCGAGGTCTTGGTATCCGGTCTGTGACTCTGCTCGAAGGTAATCGATCAAAGAACCACCGCTGCAGCTTTGAGCCTTAGGTTTCGAATGCTCCGGTCGCATAAACCGAGCAATTTCCCAAAGCCATTCTAACCTCCGCGTCCAAGGGGAAAACTCTCCCACGACTGTCGACAGCGGCACGATTCCATACCCGCCAACATACCCGCTATCCTCGGCCAAGATCGCTTTCTCCACTTCTAATATTTTCTTCTGAAAGTTCCCAAGATGATGTTGGCTGATAGACGTGGAAACAGCCCGGCAGATAACCGAGGGATGAGAAGAGGAAATGAGGGCGGTATGAGCTCGTAGTTTCGCATGCAGGCGGCTCAGGCGGGCGAGGGAGGTGAGGAGGGCTTTCTCGGGAGGTGACAGGAGAGGAAAAGCATCTTCAGATACGGTATCATCCCCAGTGCGGGAGTTGAAAAGGGGCGAGGGTTGGCCGGAGAGGGAGAGGAGGATCTCGTGGAGCATTCTGTCTGAAGGTCTCTATAGATAGATACAGACAGGTCAGCTTCAAGGCTCCTTCCCACACAAGTATCGTGACCAACCTGAGAGATAAATCCTTCTCTAGCTTTGATGATTTACGCTGCCAGTACAGAAGACTGCGTCCGAGAAGCTCGTACCGACACATGTAATGTTTCAAGAAGGATAATGTCAACACTGTATCGCGTCGTGGAATAGAAGAATAAGCTTCGAAAGAAATTGGATTGACGGATGTTTCGAGCCGACACCAGTTCACTTAAAGACTGCGTTCCCTGCTCTCTCGCTCATGACCGGCATGACCGCATTTTGAAGTCGCCAATTCCACCGCCACAGTGACTGCTCACGACGCATCTCTTCGTCGCGGACCATAAAGGAACATTCCACGGGCACCGCTCATTCGTCCGAGGGGGTGTGGCCAATCAGCACCACCACCGAGCTGAGTCATCCACCCGGACAGCTCGTCCCTCTTACGTCGCCAACTGCCTAGAACATCCAGCAATACCTACCTAACTTCCAACCCCATCTCACGTCTTACTTCTTCTGTCCCTTTCTGAAAGCTCTTCTTCGCTGACCTTCCCTCCTTCCCCAACCTCATCTCTATTTATCTCGAATAGTGTCCCATTGAGGATAAACTTCCCTTTCTTATACCCTGAGAAGCCCTTCCCGTTTCTCCCACCTGTGGTCGCTTCCCCGCCACACCCCTCGGTACCTGACCGCTCTTGCTCTTCTAAGTCTACACAACGAGTTGTAGACGCGTGCCACATACCTGTCGGAAAGTCTTGCTTGGAGGCAAGACTTTCGACTTTAGATTTTCACGATTTCCTCCGAAATTCCGGTTCGTGACGCCGCGAAGCTGGGAAAGCGAAGAGCGTCTAGTGACAAATCAACTACAGATCGGCCGGAGAAGAAAGCCATGACGGTATGTTTAACACTAGCCACTATCAATGTCTTGTCGCCACCGGACCCTCGCTGATTATGTTCAGGACGTCAAGATGCAGGTGGATACACCACAAGAAACCGTGGAGAAGATCAAGCAGGGGGAGATCGATGAGTCCTTGTACAGCCGACAACTGTAAGTCGGCCCCACCATGCCTACTTCCGGGAGTACTTATTCTTATCTCTTCCTTTTCGTATAGTTATGTCCTTGGTCATGAAGCTATGAAGCGTATGGGCTCGTCGAACGTCCTCGTCGTTGGTTTGAAAGGCCTGGGTGTCGAGATCGGTAAGCACGATAAGCCCATGCCCATATAGCTGAGTTCCTAACAACCATCTCTAGCGAAAAACATTGCTCTCGCCGGTGTAAAATCCCTTACAGTTCACGATCCTGCCCCCGCCGCCATCTCAGACCTCTCCTCTCAGTTTTTCCTCAACCCACAAGATGTTGGCAAGCCACGCGCCGAGGTGACGGCTCCCAGGATTGCGGAGCTTAACTCATACGTTCCCGTCACAATTCACGAGGCGGCCAATCTTGTCGACGATCTTGAACAGCTGAAGCGCTATCAGGCAATCGTCCTCACTCTGACACCTTTGAAGGATCAGCTCGCCATCGCCGACTTTTGCCACAAGAATGGCATCTATCTCACTATCGCCGATACATTTGGTCTTTTTGGGTACCTCTTTAACGACTTTGGCAAGAACTTTACTGTTGGGGATGCTACTGGCGAAGATCCCGTCAGCGGCATTGTGGCTGGCATCGACGAGGAAGGTTTGGTTTCAGCTCTTGACGAGACCCGCCACGGCCTGGAAGACGGTGACTTCGTGACATTCTCCGAAGTGAAGGGCATGGATGGTTTGAACAACTCCGATCCTCGCAAGGTTACTGTGAAAGGCCCATACACGTTCTCTATCGGTGATGTTTCCGACCTTGGAACGTACAAGAGCGGCGGTATCTACTCTCAAGTCAAAATGCCCAAGTTCGTTGACTTCCAACCACTCGCCGAGCAAATTAAAAAGCCTGAGTTCTTGATTTCGGATTTTGCCAAGTTCGATCGACCCCAGCAGCTGCATGTAGGAGTTCAGGCCCTCCACAAGTTCACAGAGGCCCACGATGGCCAACTTCCTCGTCCTCATAATGAGAGTGATGCCCAGGAGGTTCTGAAGATTTCGACTGATCTAGCCTCGAGTCAGGAAGAGAAGGTCGAACTGGATGAAAAGCTAATTAAAGAGTTGAGTTTCCAAGCCCAAGGTGATCTTAACCCCTTGGCTGCATTCTTCGGTGGTATTGCTGCGCAAGAAGTTCTTAAGGCTGTCTCCGGAAAGTTCAACCCTGTCAACCAGTGGCTCTACTTTGACTCTTTGGAATCTCTCCCCTCTGCTGCCAACCGGTCCGAAGAAAACTGCAAACCTCTTGGTAGTCGTTACGATGGCCAAATCGCGGTCTTTGGTAAGGAATACCAGGACAAGATTGCGAATGTCACACAGTTCCTTGTTGGTGCAGGAGCCATTGGTTGTGAGACCCTGAAGAATTGGGCAATGATGGGTCTGGGCACCGGCCCCAAGGGGAAAATCTATGTCACCGACATGGATACAATCGAGAAAAGCAATCTCAACCGCCAATTCTTGTTCCGTAGCAAGGATGTCGGTAAGCTTAAGAGTGACTGTGCCTCTGCCGCTGTCCAGGCAATGAACCCTGATTTGGAAGGCAAGATCGTCACCTTGCGAGACCCTGTTGGACCCGATACTGAAGATATCTTTAACGAGGAATTCTGGGAGCGTTTGGATGGAGTAACCAACGCACTGGACAACGTCGATGCCAGGACGTACGTTGATCGTCGCTGCGTATTCTTCCGAAAGCCTCTACTTGAGAGTGGCACTCTTGGTACAAAGGGCAACACGCAGGTCATCCTTCCACATATTACTGAATCCTATTCCAGCTCCCAAGATCCTCCGGAGAAGTCTTTCCCCATGTGCACATTGAAGAGCTTCCCCAACCGGATCGAGCATACTATTGCTTGGGCTCGGGATCTCTTCCAGACCTACTTTGTTGGTCCCCCTGAGTCCGTCAACATGTATCTAACTCAGCCGAACTACATTGAACAGACTCTCAGTCAGGCAGGAAGTGAGAAGCAGACTCTGGAGAGTCTCCAGTCGTTCCTGGTGACGGATAAACCCTTAACCTTTGACGACTGCATTGTATGGGCTCGTCATCAATTCGAGGCTCAATACAACAATGCGATTCAGCAGTTGCTTTACAACTTCCCTCGGGACTCGAAGACTTCTTCGGGCCAGGCCTTCTGGTCTGGGCCTAAGCGTGCTCCGACACCCTTGAAGTTTGACAGTTCGAACCCGACGCACCTCGGGTTTGTCATTGCCGGCGCCAACCTTCACAGCTTCAACTATGGAATCAAGAACCCGAGTGCAGACAAGGATTATTACCGGAAGGTCGTTGACAACATGATCATTCCTGAATTTTCCCCCAGATCTGGAGTGAAAATCCAGGCCGACGAGAACGACCCTGATCCAAATGCTCAGGCTTCAGGATCTTCGCTCGATGATAATACAGAAATCCAGCGCCTGGTGGACTCTTTGCCGTCGCCGAAGTCCCTTGCAGGGTTCCGCCTGAACCCTGTCGAGTTCGAGAAGGATGATGACACCAATCATCACATTGATTTCATTACAGCTGCTAGCAACCTCCGCGCTGATAACTACGAGATCCCTCAAGCAGATCGCCACAAGACAAAGTTTATTGCTGGCAAGATTATCCCTGCGATCGCCACCACGACCGCGTTGGTGACGGGCTTGGTTGCTTTAGAGTTGTATAAAATCATTGATGGCAAGGACGACATTGAGCAGTACAAGAACGGCTTCATCAACCTCGCTCTTCCATTCATTGGCTTCAGTGAGCCCATTGGCAGTCCCAAGGGCAAGTACATGGGCAAACAAGGAGAAGTGACGATTGATAAACTCTGGGACCGCTTTGAAGTGGAAGATATCCCGCTCCAGGACTTCCTGAAAGACTTCGCCGACAAGGGTCTGGATATCAGCATGGTCAGCTCTGGTGTCAGTCTGTTGTATGCCAGCTTCTACCCCCCATCCAAGGTGAAGGACCGCCTTCCCATGCAGTATGTATCCCTTATCCCCGCCCCTGTCCGATAACTGGTTTTATTGACACCCGACTTCTACAGACTGAGCAAACTGGTGGAGCACATTAGCAAGAAGCCCATCCCAGAACACCAGAAGAACGTGATCTTCGAGGTGACTGCGGATGACCAGACCGGGGAGGACGTGGAGATTCCGTACGTAATGGTGAAGCTGAGGAAGTAAGTAAGGGGGAGGGGATGAAAAACATTAGAATTCTTAACTTAGTTTTATCATTATCAGCCTTGGAGCAAATGACAACATGACTCTCTCTGGCCTGCGTTCTTGCGTAAACCTGACCAAGCGGCTTTGTCAGCGTGAGTGGGATTTCCGTAAGCAGCGACTCAGCGTATCAACGTCATGCTTTCGCTCCCCGCACCGCAAATCTGGCGCAAGTGCAAGCCACCATCCTCTATATATATGGGAGTCCCTCGTCGCATCCCATTTTTTCCCTCTCGCTTATGTATTCCGCTCTGCGTCGAACCCACCAGGTCTCGCAGCATCTCGTGCAGTCCAGATTTCTCCCCGGACCACTTTCCACCACCTTGAGAACCATCCCCCCTCTCTCCGCACGATATCTCCCCCCACCACGCACCATGGCCGTAAGCTCCAGTTCATGCTGTATACGATCCCCCTCAATGCTGACCGTTATATCTTAGACGGGCAATGCCAACAAAATCACCGATTGGGTCAATCCCAACGACAAGTCTGGCGAATTCAAGCGCCAGCAGTCCGTCTTCCGAAACTGGATCTCCAGGGAATCCGGCGCGCAATTTCCTCCCGAGAAGGGCCGATATCATCTTTATGTCTCCTATGCGTGTCCATGGGGTGCGTATATCTATCAGAACTAGTCTTGCAACTTGTTTTGTTTCATCTCAATGGCTGATGGTTTTGCGGAACAGCGCACCGCACCTTGATCACCCGCAAGCTCAAGGGTCTCGATGATATCATTAGCTTCAGCTCAGTGCATTGGCATTTGGGCGAGAAAGGTAACGCTTGTCTCCTTCCCCCTATATATCTTCCCCTTGTTTTTGGGTCCCAATCTCCAAGAAGCAGGATCCGCGTGTAGCTCAGTAGAGCATTTCTCGAATTATATTGACAGATAGAAATCAGGCTGGCGTTTCGCGACCCCGGACGAGAACCTGCCCGGTGACAACACTATCCCGGATCCGCTGCATCCTCAGTTCACGCACTTGCGCGATCTCTACTTCAACGATGACCCAGATTACACCGGCCGGTTCACCGTCCCCGTGCTCTACGACAAGAAGCAGAACTGCATTGTGAGCAACGAAGTATGTCACCCTGTCGAATATTACCCCGTAGAAACTATCTTCCAACGAAAATGGAAAAATGCAGAGAGGGAGAGAGAGAGAGAGAGAGTAAAACTAACATCCACCCACCAGAGTGCCGAAATCATCCGCATGCTCTACTACGAATTCGACGACCTCCTCCCCGCCCAATACAAGAACCTCGACCTCTACCCCTCGGCGCTCCGCTCCGAAATCGACACCTCCAACGACTGGATCTACAACGACGTCAACAACGGCGTCTACAAGTCCGGCTTCGCCACCACGCAAGAAGCATACGAAAACGCCGTGACGACCCTGTTCTCCTCGCTGGACCGCATCGAGGCCCATCTCGCCGGCAACAACTCGCCGTTCTATTTCGGCTCCGCCATCACAGAGGCCGATATTCGGCTGTATACCACCATTATTCGCTTCGACCCGGTCTACGTCCAGCACTTTAAGTGCAATCTGCGCGATATCCGGTCCGGCTACCCGGCTCTGCATCGGTGGGTGAGACGGCTGTATTGGGATGAGCCGGCGTTTGGGGAAACGACCCAGTTCGAGCATATCAAGAAACATTATACGAAGAGTCATAAGCAGATTAATCAGTTTGCGATTACGCCGGTGGGGCCCGTGCCGGATGTTTTGCCAAAGGATGAGGAGGTTAGGGCTGTTGCTGCTGCTGTCGTGGGGAAGTGATATGGTTTTACCCCTCCCCTCTGGAATAAGATAAATAGTCACTACGGAACTTAGCTACTATGTTAGGTAGGGCCTATAGCATGTTTCCAAAATGGTATATCATCTGTTCAATGTATTCTTTTTTTAAAAAAAAAAAAAAAAACTTTAAGTGTAAGTGTATATGCTAGGAGTATGTCGGAGCATGTCTTAGATACATGGAGACGAAGTGGTTCGCCCGGGAATCCAATGTACAAATGTCAGGAATGATTTAAACCCAGAAGATGAACTCCATCAGATGCTGTGCCACACGCCTTGCCATGCTATTGTGGTCGATCATGCACTCCATCCCCACTGCGATTGTATAGAAACAGGAGTATGATGATCACAGAGTCCAATAAATCAGGACAGATAAAGATCAGACAAAACAAAAGCTAATAAAAGCCAGGATATAGAGTTCGTAAATAGAACAACTGGTCGAAGGAGGAAAAAAAATGCCCGCTATCAAAGACATAGCAAATGAACAGGCGAAAATCATTCATCTCAACCCAAAAGAGATAATGTCCTTATGTAAGGCATCTGACCTTCGGGGTATCTCAGTGAAATATCTAAAAAAAAAAAAAAAAAAAAATGATAAGGAAAGTTCGACAGCGGTCAAGGCAGGTAGCGAAAGCGCTCCCCCTCGCCATTCTGTTCGATGTGGCCACGATAGAAACCGAGTGTAGATACGCCGTCTGGGTGTCACTTCAGTCCAAGAAATCGTTTCGAGTTTTCGTATACGACGTAGCTGATAGACACTGCTGGCGCAACTTTGAGGAGATTTGGAGTAAGGCCTTTGTATAGCCCGCGGACGCCTTCCGTCTGCATTGTTTTGCGGGCAACGTCGCCGATTCCAGTATAAGTTGCAGGATGGAGGATAGTGCCTTGGGCTTGCAATCGCGTTCGAAGCACATTCAAGGGATAAACAATCGAGGCACCTAGAGCTCCGCTGATGGCACCAATCAATCCAGTTGTGAAATTATTGAGAGGAACATCGTCCTCGTGACAGCGATTTAGTCGAGCTTTTCGAGCTAATAAGCCCCGTTTTAGATATTCAAACGTAGACAGGTCGATAGCAGCGTAGGGAAACATCCCAATGAGTCCAAGAGGCAGTCCGCGGAAAAAACCGAGCAAGCCATGCTTGTTCCATACTTTTCGGGCTGTGGCAGCAATGAGTTGGTTGCCTTTTAGGCCTCCCTCAACAATTTCGCATTGCATCCGACTAGCAATACTGTAAGTCTAGTGAATCACGACGGCAAGAAGTAATGCTTACAATTTCAATGTGTCAAGGGGATAAACGAAGCATCTATGACCATGTCAGTTTATCAGCCTAAGGAGGGAGGTCATTTGGAACGTACTGGGCCACCATTCCGCCACAGCCTCCGGAAAGAAACTGCGACGTCGGCCGAAGCCGTCTGGGGTCATTATGACCCTCAAGGCGAGCGAATGCACGTTTGGCAGACTATGGTTCGTTAGTGTTGTCAACACCATCAATCTCCTCCGTTCACTCTAACCTCGTAAGCCCCAAACTTAATAGCCGATTCGGGCATCACCTTAACCACATTCAGTCCGTTTCCTTCTAATCGTCAGTACTAAACGCGATTATAGCCGAGAAAAAGATGGCACAAACCTGCAAACAAACTCCGTATCCCGCCAGCCCGCCATAGTTCTTTAACGGCGACCAAGAGCGTTTTCGACGCGCTTCCCACAGCCTGAAGCGGAGCACCATCTTTAGCGGCACGGACGGCAGTCGTCTTAATCCCTGTCTGGGCGATAAGATAAACTTTCAGTCGATCCAGCGGCGCAGTGGCGGTCCTAGATACGGCGCCTGCGATTCCGCCTGCAAGGAAATAACCTAGTTGGGGAGTGTTCTCGGTCAACTTCTGTTCATAGTATCTGAAGGACATCCACATGGCGACAGTCCTGGGTATAGGCAGCCACTCCAGTTCGAAGTCACTGTCTAACAGTACAGAATCATTTTCAAACGCAAGGCCGGGACTAGAGATCCCGCCGACTTCCGCGTACACTGAAGGGATGAGGGTTGGCAAAGCATGCACAGGGAGGATGGTGTATAAAAGATTCTTTATGGCCAAGATATAAGGTTTAAGAAACGAGTGGTCTGTACCTAAACCCTGTAGATCATTGATGTGGACATCTCCTTCCGGGTTTAGATTGCCCGTGGCCGTGTAGTATGACAGGATTGCATGCAGATTGGATTGCGAGGCGGGAAGGAATAAGAGGAAATCCCTGGGTAAAGGTGTCAGTCACCAGCTCCAACCAGATGAACCAACTCATCTGACGAGTAACAGAGGCTCGGCGCGCGCGTACCTCCATTCTGGATAAGAAATGACGCCATCGTTATTCTTATCAACGTCTGCGAAAAAATCGTCGAGCTTGGCGTTTGAGACCGTCATCTCGGAGTTGGCAAATGCAGCCCGAAGCTCACCTTTATCGATTTCTCCATTATGGTTGCGATCGATATTCTGAAACAGCTGCCATAACCCACGTTCGGTATGGTCGACGAAGGTCCGGAACTCTGGCAAATATTAGGTTGATAAAAAGACTGGCCCCTCCCCCAAGCCAGTATTTGCTCGCGCAAGTTCTGATCTTACCAGAGTAATCAATGTATCCATCGCCGTTGGTATCGACCTCCTTCATCACATTCCGTAGCGTACTATCCGCATTTTTGAGGGCTGTAAGAAAAAAAAAAAAAGAGTGGCAGGCGAGTCAGTCAGATGAACCATGGTCCAGTGACATAGGTAAGGCAAGGATGATGAAGACTCGGGACTTACGGTGATCAACCTTCTTCAACCCTTTCTTGAGCCCGTTGATATCCAGACGACCATCCTTGGGAACACCCAGACTCTCCCAAAGCTGGGCAACTCTCCGGTCACGTTCATCTAATGACTCTCTCGGTGCCATGATCGATGGAATATGATTATCGGGCAGTCGTCATTATTTTCAATGAGGGGTCACGAGGTTTGGAAGCGGAAATATCCCTGGCACAGCAGGGGAATGAAGACTGGGATAATAACGTGCGCATCGAATCCGTCGAGTATGTCGATAGCGATAGGGAGGGGGATAACCCGGGGGGGGTTTAGGAGAGAAAGTAGTTTTTCTGAGATAAATGAGGCGACAAGTAACGACAGCCTCTATCTCGAGGAAGCCCGATTAAGCATGAGAAATCCAGCTGCAGTGATTTGCTTTTGGCTGTTACGACATCTTCCGCCCGGAACAAACGCTGGCTCCGGCCCGGTCTCACGGGACTCTGCCAGCAAGGGCCCAGCCCTACTATTCCCGATTCAGCCCTCACCTGACCGGCCCAGCAAGTCTCCTCATTCGATGAGATATCTCAATGACGATGCATAGCGGGGGATAGTCAGAGAAGGTCAAGAAGGTGTTTGCGAATGCTTCCCCCCGTCTTGAAGCCAGATCTCTTCACCCCAAGACTGCCTTTTGTCCCATCGTATCCGCAGCGATCGTCTCTCCCTGATGGTGTGGAGTTGCATTTATCCGCAAGTGATCATCCACTCCATTCTACATATACGGAGTACATTCCCGACACGGAATGATAACGTCGAATACATATATATCTAATCACCTCGCTTTCACCACTTATCTCGGGAACTACCGTTATCCATGGCGGCCAATTACTGGGCGTCCACGCAACGTCGCCATTGGTTGTTTACCAGAGAGCGGTTGGCCGACATCCGAGAATCATTCAAAGAACGCGACAAGGCCGCCCATAACCAATTTCCTTTGCCGGATCAAAGGTTACTGAATATATATTTTAGTCAACGTAAGACACCCTTGGAATCAAAGAATCACAATCAGCTTCTCTCCCAAGCTAAACATCCCCCAACAGAACTTATCAAACTCGGAAAGCGGACATCCACACGGCAGCAGGCACTGGCGACGGCACAAGTATATATCAAACGCTTTTACACCAAAAATGAAATCCGACAGACCAACCCGTACCTCGTCGTTACGACGGCGTTCTATCTAGCCTGTAAAATGGAAGAATGCCCTCAGCACATCCGGTTTGTTGTCGCTGAGGCCCGAAACTTCTGGCCAGGTATGAAAGAACCCAACCCCGACCCCCCCCCCTCTCCAACAGGTACCTAGCGAGTCACATACTGACAAGGGATAGAATTCATCGCCCCCGATGTATCGAAACTGGGCGAGTGTGAGTTCGCTCTCATATCCGAAATGCATTCGCAATTAATCGTGCATCACCCCTACCGCACTCTGTCAGAACTCCAACCGGAGTTATCACTGACCTCGGACGAGGTAGCGCTCGCCTGGTCCGTCATCAACGACCACTACCTCACCGACTTACCATTAATGTACCCACCCCATGTCATCGCCGTCATGGCGATCATTGTTGCCGTAGTCTTCAAGCCTAGCCAGACTAGCTTCCACGGGTCCGCCGCCCCGTTGGCTGGGGCGATGCGGGACGGTGGCATGAACATCCTTTCAGCTCTCACGGAGAAGAATGGTGGGGGTCCTCCGCCCAGAATTCAAAAGCTTGTGGGATGGCTTGCGGAGAGCGAGGTTGATATCAAAGCTGTGATCGAGTGTACCCAGGAGCTGGTGTCGCTGTATGAGATATGGGAGCAGTACAGCGAGAAGCATTGCAAAGAACTCCTTGGGCGTATGATCAAGGGCAAGAATTTAGACAAATGAGTTAGGTAGCGGAGCACTGTCTTTTTTTTTTCTTTTTTGACATGGGCGTTTAGCGTTGCTGGGTTATTACTTTTGAGTTATCGCATTTCGGGGTTTGTAAGTACCTGAGCGGGCATCAGAATAACCTGCATTACGATTTAGCCATCTGGTATAGGAATTAGTCTCATCAATCACTTAGGAGTAAGTATATCACTATTATGCTTTGTTTTTGGGGGGGGTTGTGGTTATCATGACTGAGCCGCCCTTGTGCTTCCACTTAGACATCATTCAACAAGCAAGCAAGCTAGGAGGTAGCTTAGAAACAACGTCATCAAATTGATCTTCATAAGCATTCGACGGATCAAAATAAAGACTCTCCACATCCACATGCATGCGCATATGGAGATGTCTCTATTCAGGATAGGAAGAGATGCTCGACACGCTTGTTCGCATGGTTACCACATCCCTTGCGGCATCAGAGCGATGTCCCTCTATGCACCGCCATGTTGTTGTGTTTGATCTGTATGTATGGTTATGGTTATCTTAGAGTCCCAACCAACGTAGGTGTAGTGTTGATGTTTGGTATCTAGGAGTAAGTTTTCGGCAGGCTGGAAATTGGCATCTGAAACATTGCGTTCAGGGGAGAAACCCGGATAAATACTGTAAACAAAACAGTCCGAGATCAACCCTATGTTTATCTCAATGTTTATTTTTATTTTTATTTTTTATTTCTTATTTTGAATTACCCCAACTCGTTGGTAAATTCTACATATTGTAATGTAGTCCCTTACATTAGTCAATCTCCGGGGAAATACAAACGGGGATCTTCAAGTTTACGGGAATAATTACTGCCACTACGGAGTAGGTACTTAGTAGACTTATCAATCCGCCGGGTGTCTACATGCATATTAATCTGAGAACTGTTTAAGGAGCAGGTTTCACTCGAATTCCGGGGTATTTAGTGTAAGGCGACTGTTGAAACCAGCCCTGGACCTGTCTCATCCCTTGCTTGGGGGTACGTACGGTCAGTTATCTTCCGGCCATATTATACAGCCGATATTGATTTGATATACATGAGACAAAGGAGAACAGTGACTCAATTATTTAACAATAATGACATGAGTACTGAGTCTAGCCATCATTACCTTCCTCAAGGTAGATGGGGATAACGACCTCCCTGAAATAATATTTAACAACTAATCCCAACTCAACCAACATTCCTGCTTCTAAGCTAGTTCACTAGCAGGGTGGTTGGATCAGTTAAATGACAAGGCACGGGCAGAGGAGTATTTCTATAGTTATATTTAGTTATATTTTTAAGGTACTCTAATTGATTATTATTACTTATTACTATGTATTATATTTATAATTATAATTATTCGGATTATCATCGTCAGTCCTCCGTACACACTCCAACACTACCCTCGCACCATACTCCATAAGAATGTACTAACTATGCTTCTAGTCGTACCACTACCATGGTCATTCGATCAGATAGAAAGGAAAGAAAAAGAAAAAGAAAACAAAACAGACAAGGAAAGCGCCATGAAGATCATCCAACCCGCCAGCCCCCATCGTAATCATCGTCAGATTTATCCATCGACAACGAATCAGACACCCTCGATAATATCCATGAAAAGAGGGGAAAGGGGAGAGGGGAAGGTTTATGACCAATCTAGATAAATCCAACCACCCAGACACTTACTCAAAGCGGCGGTGAGATGTAGATGGATCACGCACCCTTCCCCCCAGGAACAGAGACAGGATAGTGTCAAGCTAACCCGAGCCTAGATGCAGGAGGGGCATCTCTGACAACCCAATACCTGATGCCCAAATCCCTGTACCAGTGATAATCCAGAAACTCTGTTCCCCCCCTTCTCCTCCAGGGGTGTGTGTCGGCCATGTGTGGGTGGTATGTGCAGGGCTCAAAGACGACGCAGAGGCCCTGTCGGCCTGCAGCTTACAACTCGCAGACGGCATAGGATGTTGCTTCATGTCGCTGGAGGCGTGGTGCTGGTGTGTTCCAGTAGCCGCCATCCTTCCCTTCCCGATGCTTCTCCTAGTTGCATCGGTGCTGCATCCCTCGCACCAGTCAAGTGAGTGCATCCACAATATTCTGGCCATCTGTTATCCTTCCCAAAAGTCTCGACGTCGGGAAGGGAATGGGTAGAAATTTCCCATCGGTTAATTTCTACTTTCGATCCAGAAATAGAACACTTTTTTTTTTGGAAAGATTGCAGATCGTGGGTAACTTGAACAAATGAGCTGTACGAGTACGAAATTCTCTGTAGTAATAATATCCTCATTGAGAACACCATGCATAATAATACTTATGAAGTCACTCTTGGAGAGATCATTTAGACAATGTTGTTTGAGGGAACTTGATTCATGATTCTCATCATAATCAATCAATCTAACCAAATTGGTGCATTCATCAACAGACTCCATAGTTTACGGTAGATTAGATAATAATAATAATACCAAAATTTATTACTATATATTAAATTGAGGGATACTACCTCTAAATAACAAAATAATAATAACAACAATAACAACAACAACAAAAACACTAGTAAATAATTATAGCATAATGAGAATTAATCAATATTTGGAACACTTCATCGAAAATGGATCAGGTGGAGGAGAATTTTTTTCTTTTTCGAAGACCGTCGAAGCCACGAAGATTGCAAGGCGAGGCAGAACCATGGCAGGATGGTCCTTGGTGATCAATCAGAGCGTTGGTATCGTCCCTGGTTGGGGAAACAGGATCCGCCCTCACTCTCTTCTTCTTCTGGCACGGTTCAAGCGAAAGGTACCGAATCAACCGGCTCTAAAAGGGCTCCACCTTCATCATCGGTTGCAAATCATTACCCGCCCACGTCGTACTATCATGCTCAGGGAGCATTTCACTGCCAGCATGTCTGCCTTCGGAAATGGGGAGCCACATTTTTCTCTCCTGAATTGGGAAAATCCAAAACAATCACATCGATCAATGCTACCTACAGAAGGAGACAGACATCAGGAAAGGAGGATGGGTCAATTTTTTTTTATTAGTTTTTTTTTTTCTTTTTAGAAGGGGAGGATTTATGACGGCATGAAGTATTTGTTCCTCGTATGCATGTTTGCCACGATCTTCAGTTTCGTAGAATTGAGAGAACATTATTATTATTATTATTATTATTATTATTATGTGTTTTAAACAGAGATAATAATAATAGTTTTAAACTAGTATGTACTACTATGTATGTATCTGTTGATCTACTCCATAAGAGGTAACATTCGAATCCCTTTTTTGGGGGGGGGCGGTGTTCAACGGCCGTATGTTCACAACGAGAACCTATTTTGTCAGGTAAAAAATTACAGCCTTAAAACCAGGCTGACATCAAGCCGGTCGTCGGCCGACCGCCACTAAGGACACTAGATCGAGGGCTACATCCCAATACTGCATGGCGTCAAACTTACAGGGTCACTAAAGACCCACTTACTAACCGCCTTGAGCCACATTAAGGAGACGTCATTGGCTTCAATATCGGGTGGCTGTCATTGCCCCACTTTAATCCATATCTTCAGATGATCATTGGTAGACTGGGCTTTGTTTCGCCACTCCGTTGCCGCCGACGGAGCTCTGGTTGGTGGTGCGTGACCCGGGAGAAGCAGGAGCGTCGGCGTTGTACTGATACCTGGAGATTACAGGGGATGTGCTCCAGCTTCCAACAACTCCCTCTCCAGCTGTAATATTACCGTTCCCGTTGAATTGAAAAATCCAAAGCAAAATGCAAGCTCCACCGGGTTAGTCACTCAGCCCCAGCACCATACCATAACACGGCAGCCCCTCTTGCTCTCTCGCCTCCGTCGCAATCCTTTTCTTCACTCTCTTTTTCCATCCTCTTGTCCCGCCTTCGATCCATTCTTCTCCATCCCACAACACACAACACTAACCAACTAGCAATTTCGTTACCGACCCTTCTTCGCCTTCACTTTTTTTTTCCCTTTTACCATCTTCTTCATTCTAATACTCCTCTTATTATCTACATTCACATTCCATCCGACCCCTGTCTTTCATACTTCCGTTTTCCTTAAAAATCCGTACCCCTTGTATCCAGGATTCCGGCGTGCTGGTCCCTGTTTATATCCACTTTGATCTCAACGATATAACGTTTCGATTCTATTCCGATTTTTCGTTCTCAATAACACCGTCAAGATGTCGACATTTTTCTACGGCCAGCAACAGCACCAGCAACATCCTCACCACGCCGCTGCCGCTCACATGCCCACCTCGAACAACCACCATGGAGGTCGCTCCCGTCGGGGTCCTAAAATGGCCTCGCAGAACGCTCAGCGCCAGTTCCGCGGTGTGAAGAGTATGAGAGAACTCGCTGAAGCTCCTGCGGTGACTGCCTTTCGTGCCAGGTTCGAGGCTGGGCGGTCATTCGACCTGGACGACGACCTGGAGTTTTGCCCCGGTCTTCTGACCGAAGACGATGTATGTATCCCCAGGCCAGGCTGTCAATCCCGTGCCAGTTCCATAGCTCCCGGCCGATCGGCTCCTATGGAATCGAGCCTCCAGGTCCCCAAAACAAGCCTCTAATCACAAGTTGCAGCTGCACTCCATCCACTCGGCTTCCTCGGATCGTTCGTCTCTCTCCAGTGGCTCCCCAGATGCATCTCCGCTTCAGCATCAAATCCAGCCTGTCCAACAGGTCACACCATCTATTTCTCTCTCTCCCGCGTCTACCAACTCGTACGTTCACTCAGGGGTTACTGGTAATCTTAATCACGTGAACTATCAACAACCCGCTGCGGTCCGCACCCGCAAGGTCATCCCGATCGTCAACCCCCAGACAGGCAACATCATGACCAGCCCACCCACGTCCATCTCGCCGGGCGCGATGCAGAATGCTCATCGTCGATGGTGAGAACGGCAGTCTTGCCAAGTCGTCGGTCACACCGACATCGAGGCTCCACGCTCATGACATGTTTCTCACCTTTCGCCTGGCTTCTGCATCATCGGGTTTCCCTAACCACGGATTATAATTTTCGTTGCTTTGTTTTTTTTTTTTGCTCGACACGGCTATCGCATCTATAACGACCAAATCGAAATTCCCCCCCTTCTGCTTCACGAGCGCAATAAACTTTCAAGGTTCGATCTGGGAATACTTGTATATACACCTTATATTCTCGATGACGACCTTGAGCACATTTGCTTAGACTGATGCTTTCGACTTTCTGCGAGCGACGGCGCCTGCGATTCGATTTATTGCATTCCTTCCACCCATTCCACACGATACCTAGTTTTCATTCTTCGGTTAGGGACAACACAAAAAAAAAAAAGAAATACTTATTTTTCCGGCCTCTCGGTTGGGGCCGTGGTGATGTATAGAACTCACAGCGAAATTGCCATGTGGGCGATTATCTATGGTTCGGAGTTTGCTTCTCGGTGTGATTTGGCGACTTTCCAAGTTACTCAGCGGTTTGCCAGATATCCTTGATTGTTTTTGCTTATTTTGGGTGGGTCGGTTATTCATCATGTTCAGGGATCTAGAAAGGTGGAAACGATATACGTCTGCATTGTTGGGATTTGTTGATTGCTCAGGATGTTTTGTTTGCTTTTTTTTTTTTTTTACTTCGCATATGTCCCTTTAAAACTCCTCTTTTTTATTATCATTATTATCTTTCTTGTTTCTTGTGTATATGGGTTGGGAGAAACGTTGATCCACTGCTTGTGCGCAGTCGGCTGTGAAAATCCATGGATTGGATGCGGAGTTTGTTGGAGGGTCTCTCGCAAGGAAAGCGATCTAGACCATTTTGCTTTTGAAAATTGGTTTTATGACTGCGTCGTTGGTCGACTGCATCTCTGTTTCAGTTCTGCTCCCGCGTTGATTCGTTTGGATGTTTGATCAAATATTTTTATTACTTTTCTCTCCCGGAGAGCGACCCAGTGTATGATTTTCTTGCTTCGTTTCGTCCTCGAGCACATCCCGTCTTTTATCATCTCCTTTGTCTATGTGCTCGGCCTTGACTATTGCAACCATCGATACATAGTTGTGACATTAGCTTTGGACACATTGATTGATCTTGACTATTTATGTGGTTCTGTGTAAAAAAAAGCACCGACCGACGTAGACGGATTGATTGGATTATGCTGAGGGCAGCCCAGGGATATATGTTGGAACCACGAGTATTTACTCTTGACCTTCCTGTTGACAAAGATCCTCCGGGGTTACACCATTTGTAGGAAAGAGTAAGCGGGAACTACCTCTACCGTTCAGGGTTCGGGGTAGATGCATAACTGTGCTTGCAGTCCACTGGTCAGTGTGTGTAGCACAAAACAGCCAATATGGCGTCAGAATATTTGCATATCTAGTCGACGGATTCAGCCAGACCCAATAATAGATAGATAACAGTCTCATATAAACCTGACGTATTCAACGACCAGAGATAACATCGATACGTGGTAATTTACCAGATACTTCGTTGAGTTTATAGTTTGTTCCTCTACGAAATCAATGGCATACATTGATTTCCCTGGTTGCTCTAACCATCGCCAGTAGTCGCACCCTACTAGCTCGAATACATTACACACACCCAGGAGGAGCAAAGAGCAAAGAGCATTGCAGGACGGAACCTAATCGAATGTTCGTCTCCACTTGTCATCATCAGTTGGCCACTTTGGACAGTCGTGGAGCGATTGAGTATGTATGACGTCACCGGTGACAGCAGTGGGTAAATCGCTAGGGATCTGTCTGAAACCTGCATTATGTTGCTCATTCTGTCTCTCTCTCTCTCTCTCTCTCTCTCTCTCTCTCTCTCTTTTTCAACATTAAATAGGTATCTTTTCAATTACCTTTATTATCTAGTCTATATTTTCATTCAATTTATCCAATTCGTCGAACTACCTAATCCCAGTCAGCAGATTATCAACCCGTGAGTGAATGACCCTACTATATATATATATATATTACTACACATCCATCCATCATACATCAACTTTAGCCCAAACATACAAGAAACATATCTAATAGCTCTGCAAGACAAACCATACCCACCATGTCTCTCCTCCGCACTTTCAACCCCCGTCTCATCCAGACCGTCAAACCAGGCGCCGGCGCCTACACAGCCATTTCGTCGTTCCATAGCACTACCGCCCGTCACGGTTTAAAGGAGTCTGACCATGGTATGATGATCCTTCCCTCGCTTCCCTTACCTCCTCTATTTTAAATTTTGAGCATTGCAAAAAAAAGCAGGCAAGAAACAAAGAAAAAAGGCTAACATAACTCCAGGCCGTGATGATTTACATAACATTTACGAAGCTGAAAAACAAGATGGACTACGGAACACCAGGGAGGGAAAGGGAAAGTGGAAGCAGGAACTGGCTAGTAACAGCGAAGCTTCGGTATGGGGGATTATTTTTTCATCTCCTTCTTATATACATGTGTGCTGACAGTTTGCTCTAGATCAAGGCGGATCGGGAGGAGATCGATACCGACGGAATGAATTTTGAGGAGATGCAGCGGAAGACGAAAAATATGCCGAATCAGAATGGGTCGGGGAATAAGACCCAGTAGGTAGGAGGATCATGAATTGATCTTTCTTGGTCTACTTAGGGCGTTTGGGTTGAAATAAATATAGGTACCTGTGAATCATATGTTACGTTTGATGTATAGATAGGTAGATATAAATTGATATTCGAATCAATCTATATTGTCCTAATAGGTAGATAGATACTCTTAATCGTAATAAGATAGATAGATCAACGCCATATAACCCGACCATCAAAAAACAACAACAAAAAAAAAAAAAAAAACAAACCCTGCTTGCAGGTGAGTGAATGGTGCCCGCCAAACTCGCATATCCCGTACGCCTATCTCATCCGACCCAAATTCCAGTCCGGTTCCCGCCCTAAAACATCACATAGATAGGTACATATATAACATAGCAATTATTTCAACAAGACAATCAGAATGACCAGTACGATAATCAGCCCGATGATAGTCATCATGCTCCAGTTCTCTTTGGCACTTTTGCGGATCTTATCCAGCCGTCGTCGCGCACCATCCAGCCGACTCTGATGCCTCACAACATCCCCGTCCATCTCATCCAGGAGCTCAACATGGCCGTCCAATTCATCACCAATCTGAATACTCAGCTGATGTTGGCGCCCAATCGACTGCCCCAGCCGATCGAGCTGCTCGTCCTGGTCGCGCAGCGTCTGGTTATGATGATCATATATTTGGGTGTTGGACAGGTCTGATTGATCTGCAGGCTGGGGGGAGGGCTCGTCGCGGTATGGCTGGAACAAGTTGCGACGGTTGAGGTCGTCCTCAGAGGCAGCAGCGGCAGCGGCGGCGTCGTCCATGAACCGCACAGATTTGTTGGATGGGTGTTGCGGTACAGGCTGTTTCAGATCAGGGGTCGACGACGTTTTGACACTGGGGAACGAGGGCGACGCCGTATCCCCTTGGTGAAACTGCGCGGATAGGTCGCGGTATTGTGATTGGAGAGTGGTGAGTTGGTCTTTTAATAGCTCGGCGCAGTCGTCGGTTGTTTCTTCCACACCGGTGAGTTGGGCCTGGACCTGAGCGATACCTTCGTGGAGGGATTCGAGGGATCGTGATATCTCTCCATCTTGGCTGTTGGGTTCTAGGTTTAGGGAGATCGCCCGTTGGCGTTCAAGTAGGGAGAGTTTTATGTGATCTGCAAGGAGGAAGAGCTGTGACGGATTTGTCATGGTGGAAAAGGGGGGGGGGTGGTTCTTTGATGGAGATGTGGATGTGGGTGAGGTAGTCACTAGGCTTATGAGTTCGAATAAACGAAGGAATAAATCAATCAATCAAAGAATGAATAAATGAATGAAACCAAAGTATCACAATCTTAGTCTAGTATTAGAGATGGAGGAGGAGGAAAAAGGGGGAGGATGTTTCACGTTGGGATGACAGCAGACGCAGACGGGAGAAGGTGAGGTTATCCTCGATCGATGATGTTCCTTCCTTCCTCGGCGGCGACTGATCAGCCGCTTCCGCCTCTTTCCTTCCTTCCCTCCCCGCAATTCCCTCTTTTCCCCCCTCCAGCGTCCGCGTTATACTTAAACTTACACTTCCGTCGATCTACAACTCTCCCTTTTTTCCTTTCTCTCCATCTGAAGCCACCTGTGTCACCCTTCATGGGTTTTCTTTCGGGGCTATTGTTTCATCCCTCCTCGTCTTTGGCAATCCAACGGTCGATCCATCCTCGACAACACCCCCTGTGTTACGGGTTATGACCGACAACTCACCACTCCCATAAATTAAGAAACAAATCATCGCCCATCCGTTCGACCGACCATGAACTTTGAAGAACTTTGCGCCATGGAGGCTGCCTACGATAGAGATGAGATCGTTGACCTACGATCCCTAGACTACGTCTCCAGTTATGACGACCACCTCATGTGCCCCATATGTCACTGCCCCTTCATCCGCCCCGTTCGCCTACAGTGCGACCATGTCTTCTGCCAGAAATGCCTCAACTCCGCCATTACCAGCTGTGCCGGTGGTCGCGACGAGTTCACCTGTCCCAGTTGTCGATCCCCGACTCGAGACCTCTACCTTCATGTCCCCCGACTCCTCATCAACATGTGTGACGACATCCGGGTCAAGTGTCCGTTCTCGGCCGAGGGGTGCACAGAGATCATCCCCCGCGGCCATGTCCAATCCCACGTCGAAAAATACTGCGGCTATCGCCTGGTGCACTGTCCAAGCCTCGTCTGCGACAAGAAGACCCGCAAGAAAGACCTCAACGCCGACAAACGCTGCATGCACGAGCTGCACCAGTGCTCGCGCTGCGAAGAAGAAGTCATGGAACAAGACTATGAAGAGCACGTCCAGGAACTCTGTCCCAGTCTGAAGACGACCTGTCCCGATTGTCACACAACGGTGTTCCGGAAGGCGCTGCGCGAACACATCGAGACCTGCCCGGAGGCGATCCACTGCTGCGCAGCGTCCAAATACGGATGTCCTGTGAAAGTGAAACGGGCAGAGCTTTCGACGCACGAGAAGAGCTGTCCCCTGATTACCATGGGGCCGTATTTCGAGGCGCAAAATTCTCGCCTCGATTCGATGGAGCTGACCGTCCGCCATCTCCAGCAGCGGAATGAGCTCTTCGAAGACGGACTCGCCGGCATTCGGTCGACGCTCCTTGAGTCGACCCGCGCCATGACCGGCCGTACGGTCACAGATCCGGGCCCGTCGAATCCGCCTGACGACTCGTCCCAGGCAGATAGCGCGAATGCGGCTTCCTCCAATGCCACAACTTACCTCCTTTCCCTTCATGAATCGCTGCGCGAGGAGGTCGGCCAGCTGTCGCATGCGGTCACAGACCTAGACGCGCGTGCCAGCATGGCGATTATGAACGAATGCCTTCGTATAAAGGAGGACATGGCGCATACAAATGCCGCGGTGGGCAGTATTCGCATGCAGGTGCAGTGGCTGATGAATCCGCGGCTGCACCAGCAACCCCAGCGGGCAGGTATGCGCAATGGGAACGGTAATAGTGAATCGGCAGCAGCTGGTTCAAGTAGCGCCGGGCCATCAGGGCCATCCCCAGGGCTGCTTCGACCGCGGAGACTGAGCGATGGGGGACGCGAGGGGACGAAGCTTTGAGACTAGTCTAATATGATGATGACACGAATGGGTTTCCTTACTGTTCTGGATGTATATAGTCAGACGGAGTTGGGTTTATTAATTAGACTAGGTAGGTCAGGTTAGGTAGTAATGATACACTTGATACATGGATATGAATGAGATTTGCTTCTGTATGCGACCTTGCAGCCCAGCGTCACCTTAGGAGGTAGTTATATTGTGTAGGTCTGTCCATATATACAATCTAAATTTTCTATGTACTATATGTAAGGTAATGTATAAGTTGAATCGTTAAGACATGATAATCTCCTCCCATCCCCCCCAAAAAGCAACCTAGAAAAGCGGCATAGGCACAACATTCTCATAATCAACATTGTCCTCAACAGCCTCCACCCTGTCGGTACAAGTACCAAAGATCCGATCCCACAACCTTGTCTGCTTCCCATAATTATAACTCTTGCGCCACCCCTTGCGATGATGCAAATCATGATCCTCGACGACAATCTCCGCGCCAAACGCCGTCAACAACCACCCCAGCGTCGACGGCACCGTACTCTGCACACGTAGCCCACTATGCCCAAAGACCTCCGCAAACACCACATACTGCTGACAGACCCACCACTCATAGAACCCGAGGTTGAGCCCGATAACCCGCATCGTGAAGTACGTCATAATCGGCACAACAACCATATCGAAGAACTCCTGCTCGTGGTCCGCGTACGCCGCCAGCAACGGATTCGGATGCTTGGTCAGATGGTGCGTGCGGTGGAACTTCCACAGGAACCCCACATCATGCATCAGCCGGTGGTACCAGTAGAACCAGAAGTCGAGGATGATGCCGTACAGCCCGATCTCCAACGGGAGCCACTTCCAGTCCAGCTGCGAGGGGAGCTGCTCCGCCGAGTAGGTGAGGTAGACGGAGAGCGCCAGCCGGGAACCCGTGGTCTTGTAGAGCGAGTGCACGATCTTCGACACGCCGACGTCGGGGATGCCGTCGCGCGCGTGCTCGCCGTCCAGGAAGCCGTACTGGTGGCCGAGCCGTCGCAGCACGTGCACCTGGTACACGACGTTGGCGTTGATCATGAAGAAGTACAGGTTGAACACGGAGAGGCCGGAGAGGTTGTGGCCCGTGTAGCTGGCGTAGGCTTGTTGGAGGAGCAGCGGGATCGACGCGTAGAAGAGCACCCACCGCTGCAGAGACCACTGCGGCATGTAGGGGAGTTTGCTTGATTTGTCGAACACGGGGACTTCCTTGTCGAGCGCGGTTGGGTAGGCGCCGAGTAGCTCGATGGCCCAGTGGTGCATGTTCCAGGTGGATTTGTCGGCGGTGCGCCAGGTCGACTTCATGGAGTCTTTGGGGTTGCCCATGATGATTGATGATGGCTGGACTAGCCGAGCTTATCTGATGGATCGATCTGTCTTGTCTTGTCTTGTCTTTTTTATGAATTTATCTGGAAACGAATATCTCTCTGTCTTATCGGACAACAACACTTCCCCCTAGAACCTGAAGAAAACATCGTCCCATCTTATATCTCTCGTCTTCTTTCTATATATATGTTAAATCCCACATAGTGGAGGAGGTCCGAACCGAAATCCATGTGAAGAGAGGGCTTGTTGGGTGAAGAATAATCAATGACGCTCGCAATGTATTCTCAACTGGGAATCGATCCACGCTGATCCTCGCGTGTAGATCGCGTAGCGTCTCCCCCAACCAAAAAAAAAGGGCGGCGCCACTAAGATCAGGCAGCGTCGTGGATCAGGGTTGGATCCTTTCCACGTGAATTCATCCGGGGATGGAAATGGATGCGATGACCCCGCACCAGGCTCGGGGCCAAGGATGTCATTTTTCTCATCGATCGCAGGTTATCCTGGCGAGGATCACTTGCATATGTAGATTATGCAGGTGTTTATACAGGAATCGATGATGTCGTTGATATTATTGATATTGTTGATGTATGTTCATGTTGATGTTGCAGACAGTCTCACGTGTCAGGTAAATGAAATGGATGGACTGGCAGCCTGAGGTTTCCATTCCGGACTTCATCTTCGCTACTTTATCTGTTTTCGGTAAGGTGTTGTTGAATACATATTTTGTTTGGAAAAAAAATAATAACAATTCATCATTCCATTTTCAAACTGGAAGATGCCGAATCAATCAAGGAATACACATAGTTGATGGAAATACCCCCTTCTTTATAAGAATCTAAACCTCTAATACCCATAGCCTCCTCCATACCCTTGTCCCTGTCCTCCGTAGCCATGGCTGGAATGGTTGTTCCCATGAGATTGGTGATGTTGGTTGTGGTCGTGACTATGTGATTGATGCTCATAGTCATGGCTATGGCTCTGTTGCTGGCTGTGGCCGTAGTAATCCCCACTGCTGTGTCCTTGGCTATGACCGCTATGACCACCCGACTGCGACTGATGTTGAGACTGATGCTGATGGGACGAGCTGGAGCTTTCTTCCCTCGAGCTCCCACCGCCCAACCCGAGACTGGACAACGTACTGCTCAGCTTGTCGAGTTTGTTGAATCCCGGAATGGGCAGACTGGAGAGTTGTTCCCAGGGGAGCGAGGAGCCAGAACTCTGCTGTTGATGGCTGGACCCCTGGCTGTTGGGGCCGTGACTAGAACCGTAGCTCTGCCCATGGCTAGAACCATGACCTCCGTGGCCGTGGCTGTATCCGGCGGCACCGCCAGCATCAGCACCAGTAGCTCCATAGCCAGCTCCGTGACTAGAATGACTGGCACTGTGGCTCTGTGTCTGGCTGTATGCAGAAGGAGCACCATGACTATGACCATGGCCATGACTATGGTCGTGTGGATCACCCGTATTGTTCTTTCCAGCCTTCACGCCCTCCGCACTAAGAATATCATCCAGCTTGGCACCCCGGTCACTGCGGGACTTCACCCATGATTGGACAGCCTCGTACATCGTGCGATGGGCCTCGTTATGCATGTCTCTCAGTACAGGATGATGGAACACCCGGAGACAGTCGTCCAGAACCTGCTGCTCAGGAACGTTGATGTTCTGCCATGCATGCAGCACGCGGGGTGCGACGTACTTGAGAATCGCCGAGGCGACATGGCCGGCCGGCTCATTAAGGATGTTGGAGAAATGATCCTTCGACAGCAGCGAGTGCGTGGGATCGGTGCAGTGGGGGTCAGTCCACGGTTCGTACTGGTGCTTGCCCGAGGCGTCAATAACGCCCGCTGACCCCGTATGCAGCGACTGAGAGGCCGAGTTGATAAGCGGGCGAATAAACGGCGCCAGCAGCGACATGATGAAGACCGTCAGGGTCTCGGTGATCTTCTCGACCAGCGCCTCCAGACCGGGGATCTTCTCAATGATCGATGACAACTTCCGCACAACCTTGTCTCGGAACTCAAGGATCGGGTAGATCTGTGCGATGGTCTTCTTCGAATCAAAGTTCTGCAGGCTTGACATCGGGCCGGACTGCTCTCCCTGTCCCGGGGTGACAGGTCTCGACCCCCGGCTCTGTTCCGCATGGTCATTGAACGCCCGCGTAACCTCTCTCGCGGCGTAGCCGGTATGTGCACCGTTGTGCTGGTTCTCCCGGCTCTGAGACTCCGACCGCCGCTTCAGTTCCTCGGCCTGCGCGATCAGATCCTTTGTCCCAGGAATTTTGCCGAGTAGGGAGATGAGTGCATTGCCGGAGTTAGTGGACGAGTTTGACTGCGCATTCACCAAGGCATTGTCCATCTCGTTGACTTCGGACTGCGTGAAGTGATCCGTCGCTTCACCCAGCACAGAGTGGAAGAAATCCACCATACCAAAGGTCCCCGTGACGAGTGGGTAGACCTTATGACCGTGGAGGTTGATCTGCGTGTTGACTCCGGTATGGGGGAAGACGTTGTGAAAGCCCATCTCGCGAAGCGCCAGCTCGCAGTAATTGGTATGCGCAGCAAAATCCTCCAGCGTGTGGAGACCCTGGCCGAGACAGCGCAGCGCCTCGCACAGATCCTCCTCGTTGCCCTTCCGTCCGCCAGAGGTGTATAGGCGACCGTAGTGGATGCTGCGCGCCAAACTGTACTTGATGTAGCCAGCACTGGTGGCCCAGTCACCCCTCTCGTTGGCGATGTAGTTCTTCATGCCGGTTTGGGGGTCGATATCGAGTTCGATTTGGCGGATGGGGCCGCGCAGGCGGGAGTCGAACTTGCGCGCATCTTCGTTATCTGCGTAGTCTTTGGGGTTGCTTTGGGGATGTTAGTTTCGAGTGTATATGCAGAGAGAGAGAAGGGGGGGAGGGAACGAACTCAATGTGTTCCTCCGGACGGTAAACTCCCAGTCTCTCTGAAGTGACTTCGAACTCGGCAGTCGCATAGCCAAAGGACATGAACGAGAGGATCCATACGAGCACGCGGATAGTGTCAGCCGGCAGACTCTTGAGGGTTCCGACATCCATGGCCTGGGAGTAGTCGCGCAGCCAGTTGCCAAAGTAGACGCGCTTAAGCATGGTGGATGTCCATTTGTGGCCCTTCAGGAAGGCAATGGTCTTGAGCATGTCCTCGATATCGCCATGACGCCAGTTCTTACCCTCGACGGTCGAGATGGAGGCGATGTTACCGGCCCCGAAGGCATGAGCGGGTGAGGGGAGGAGGACTAGGAATAGGGCTAGAATGAGTAGGCTATTCCAGCCCAAAGAGATGCTGGATGCCATTCTGGTGAGGCTGTGGTGGGGGGAGACGTTGCTGCTAGCCGAGGAAGCCAGACAGAAAGATACTGTAGAGATGAACGATGAAGAAAGAAATGAGTTGGTTCTGTTTGATAATAAGCAGAGGGGCGAAGTCGAGAAAAAGCGGAAAGGGAAAAGCTGAGTTATGATCTCACAGCCCCGCCAGATAAAAGAATAAGAAATCCAGGCCGGAAGATCAGCCCTAATCTATGCCAATGGGCATAAATAATGTGTGACTAAGGGTCGCCCTGAACCGTTCCATGGTTGGTTGTTTGAGGCATGAATAGGGGTGGGTACATTGTCTAAAAGATGAGCGAGATGAACATCCAGGACATGACCAGCCAAGAGATCATTTCGATTTATAGATTGACATAGATCTTGATCCATATCTATGGATCAACACTGTTTGAAAGCAAAGCAATAATAAATTAATCCATTAATTAAGAGAGTCTCGGGCGTCTCAGGAGAGAAAGTGAGCCGAAGCATAACTTTAGCCAGGGGCCGGTTAGTCAGCAGCGTCACAAACAGACCCCGCTTCCACCACCACCGCGGGGTACTTGCATCCACGTACCATCCCATAACAATAACATAATAACAATACCTCCGACTGTAGGTAGTACTACTTATGTAAACCCCATACCCACGGTAGCATCCAGGAGATACTACATCACTGCCCATGATAATATATAAATAAGATACTGACCAAACTCCCCCCCAATCCCCAATCTCAAAAGAAGAACATTAGATACCTAACAGAATCAACAAAATGACCACCGAAACACCCTACCTCACAGCTCTCCAACAAAACGGCTTCGTGGTGATCCCCTCACTCCTCACCCCCGACGAAATCACCTCCCTCCGCACCGCCGCGACCAAAGCCACGACTCTCACCCGCACCGGCCACTGGCCTCATTTTCGCACCGTCCCCAAACAATTCCCCCCCTGGCCCACCACGCCCCCTCCAGCCAGCGAAGGCGGCATCTGGGGGGTACAACACCTCCTCCACCCCAGCCTGCCCGGCCGGGCAGAATTCGCCCGCTTCTATTTCTCCCCAAAGGTGCTCGCCATCGCCGAGGAACTGCTCGGACTCAAGAACCACCCATCATCATCATCCACTTCCGACGAACCCCTCGTGATGGAGCTATTCAACCTCCTCGTCGCGCCGGAAACCAAAGACTTCGAACTCCGCTGGCACCGGGACGACATCCCGGAGACCGCGTCCGCAGATGAAGAGGCCGCCATGTTGGCGGCAAAGTCGCCCGCAGGGAAGCAGTCGCATGCGCAATACAATCTGGCGCTGTGTCCGGATGCGTCCTTGATCGTGGTGCCGGGGTCGCATCGGAGAGTGCGCACGGAGGTGGAGCGGAACGCGGCGCCGTATGAGCCTCACATGCCGGGCCAGTTGGTCGTGGAGTTGCGTCCCGGGGATGCGGTGTTTTACGATAGTAATATCCTGCATCGCGGGGTGTATAAGGGGAAGGAGGAAGGGGGGGAAGAGTCGCGGTTGACGCTGCATGGGAGTCTGGGGGTGAAGGGTGTGGCGGATGATCAGGGTCATGATGCGGAGCAGAAGAAGGTGCGCGCGACGGCGGTGTTGCAGCACGGGGTTGGGGCGTGGGTGCATCGCGATGATGCGGCGTTTGGACTGGGGGAGCGGCCGGAGAAGATGAGGGCGAATTTGGTGGCGATGGGGACCGGGGAAGGAGTGGGATTTTCTCTGCAGGGGTAGGTAGATAGGTACGTAGGTAGTTGTGGATATAGATAGGGCCTTTTCTTGTTGATATGTTTATTTCATTTCATTTCTTTTTTTTTTTTTTTGGTAGTATATGATGTACACACATTGGTGGTTTGAGAAAAGGAAAAATCAAAACGGCCCATTTTTGTCCCTATAAACTCCAGTCGGGTTTGGGTTATGGAGGGTATGCCAGACCTGTACAAGCAACTATTTATACGCTTCATGAAGATCATCAGTCATTAATCCATCGATATACGTTTCACCCATCCAGTGGCCGTTGTCCATATATGTAATGGAAGACGACATAGATATGGTATTGTGCGTCGAGGAGCTCGGCGCGCACTTTGGTCACGTAGTCCTGGGCCTCGTCGTACGTCCAACCAAGCACCCTAGTGAACAGGGCGAGGGTGTAGGGCTCAACAGCCTCGAATAGGGTGACTTTGCCCACCCGTCCGATCTCCTTTAACCGCGCACTCTTGGGCCAGGAGCCTACCGGGCACTAAATTTGGTTAGCCAACATCCGGATGATTTTTTTTTGTCAAAATAAAAAAAAAAAAGGGTGATGGTGGGTGGGGGTCGCGCACCTTGTACGCATCATCGGCGACATTGATAAAGCCGGTCTCTTCCATCATCTCGCTAAGATCCCGAGCGATATTCATCCGCTTCCCGAATTTCGAGCTCGATTCCTCCAATTTCTGCTGCCAGTCCTGGATCATGACGGCGTCCTTATCGGTGCCATCGTCGGAATGAACCCACGTTTCGTACTCTTGGAGCTCGACCCAGCCGCCGGGTTTAACGTGGTTATACGCCTGGCGGATGTAGCGCGGCCAGTCGGCGATGCCGCCGCCCATGCTGCGGGAGTGGACGTAGTCAAAGGCCTCGTTGGTCGTAAAGGTCCAGTCGCTCTCGGCGTCGTCCACGTGGAAACTGCAGTTTGGGGGCGCCCAGTTTGGCTGGATGGGGCTCAGATCAGTACCGATGATCTCGGTGTTGGGAAAGTCTTCGGCCATTTCCATGGCCCAAATGCCGGTGCCGGTTCCGACATCGAGAACACGACGGGGTTCTTGCGAGTCATTCAGAATCGGAGCCCGAAACAGCTCGCCGCCAATGATGAGTCGGAAAAGATGGTGCATGAGGGCGAGACGGTCTTGCTCTTCTTCATCGTTGGGAATGGGGTATTGGCCGTAGCGATAGGCATGGTAGCGACGGCCATTCTCGTAGCAGTAGTCGCGGACGGAGGATGAGAGACTCATGTTGGTGTCGGCTACTGATTGGGCATCACAGATGGAGTCCTCATCGCTGGTCTGGGGGAGGGACTAATTAGATGCTGACAGTGCGAATGAAAAAAAAAAAAAAAAAAAATTGGACGGGATACGATGTAAATCATAGATTTTTGAATACAGTCTGTACGAAGTTGGGGGATTGATTGATTGATGGGCCTGCATGGCTTGTTTGTCCCGATAGAGCGGATTGCTCTAAACGGAAAAAGCAAAGCAAACTGCAGTATGGGGAACGGGAGTCACAGAGTGGAGAACTAATCCGATGAGGAATAAATCAGAAGATAGCTTACATCGACGACGATATGTTCGTAGATTGTGGGATGCATGCTTTGGATAGATAAAGAGACTGAGAAAGTGCGTATGAGGGGAAGAGAGAGAGAGAGAGAGAGGAGGGGGGAGACAAAGCTCAAGAGTCAAGAGTGGAGGAAAGAAGGCGAGAAGAGGGTTAAGTGAGTATGAGGGAGAGGTAAGCAAGAGAGATAGGGGAAGAAAAACCAAAGAGGAAGCGAGTAATCAGTGAAGAGGTAGAGAGAGAGAGAGGTAGAGAGAGAGAGAGAGAGAGAGAGAGAGAGAGAGAGAGAGAGAGAGAGAGAGAGAGTGGGAGGGAGAGAGTTATAAGTCAGAAAGGAAAAAGAGGACAAGAGATAAGATTGAAGGAAAGAGAACCAGTTGGCTGGGAGCAGGGTGCAGGTCCCGGGGGAGAGGACGTTGGGTCCGTGGGCGATGGCGGTGTGCACCAGAGCCCTGGTTCTGGTTCTCGGGGTTGCTTAGTATCCGCACGGATTAATATTAATTTAATACCACCAAGAATGCCTGAATGAAGATTGTTCTGATTATTATTGGGGAGAACAAAGGTGACACAAGAAGGCAGGATTCCCCGCACACCCTTTCCATTTCCACCGGTCGATCAGCCAGAGTGTCGGGTATATCTTCTTTTTCTTTGTATATGAGCAATAAATATTGATTATAGTAGAGCATTTAATCTAAGTAATCTATTTTTTTCTTTCAAAGAAATATATATCTAGTGATAATAATTTTTAGTAAAGACTATTATCCTTATTCTTATTATCATCATCATTATCATAGACAAATAAATTGAAATAACTAAATTAGCGAGAAAAACACCATCACGGCTTATTATTATTATTGACACCTTCTTCTCTCTCCTCTCTCTCCCTCTCTCTCTCATGTCAAACAACCCAGAACAAACCGACGGATAAGTTAGCCAAAGTAACCTCCCCTCGAGGCGACGATCCGATTGGCCTCCATCCCACTTAGTTTAGCTAGAAAGCCAACGGATGAAATAGAGTGTTTCTGCACAACAACAAAAACAAAAAAACCCATTACTGCAGACAGTCTTGACAACAGACAGACACCTGGAGAGAATCTTCGGGATTTGCTTCTCCTGCAGCCACATTCCGAACCCGAGCACTCGGGCGCAATCTCATCTACTCAATTAACCAGGATGATCCCTATCGCAAAACAATGCTAAAAGAAAAACCTCATCTATCTCACCTTTAAAACCCCTGGTCATTAACTATTCTAGGCTAGTTGAACTTACTAAGAGAGAGCCGGGGGGGGGGGCGGTTGCTCTAGTCTTGCAAACTCTCGTTCGGAGTCTCCGTCCAGCCACTTCTTTCTCTCTGTCTCTTGATAATAATAATATTAATCAATTTGGCCCCCTCCTCTCCCCTCCCCTCTTTCTGACGCTCAGATCTCGTCATGGGTGTTTTTGGCTTTTGCTGGCCTGATAGATCACCTTCCAAAGTAAATGTAAGTTCTTTTAACTCAGTTAACTACTGATATCAAGTGATTTATGTCAAGAGAGGGGTCTGATCTAGGTATCTTTCTATAAGATAAAAATTAAAAATCAAAAATGTGAAACAAATGGGGGAAAACATATAAAAAATTAACAAATAAAGAAATAAACAACCCCCCCTGGCCCAAATCTATATTTATATATATTTATAGTTAGATAGAATACGACAGTAATTGAAAAAAAA
>VCAU01000200.1:0-37440 GCA_015844325.1 Aspergillus nanangensis | reverse complement strand
ATCAAACGTCCGTACGCGCGTTTCAGAGGCCCAAAACAACCAACATCTAGAGGCTGCAGTAGGTGGGATGAATGAGCAGGCATGCAGATTGGTATAATATCGTGTTGACTGCATATTTCGTCGAATTGAGGCGTTAGATGACTACCGTGGCCATCTAGAACAAGTAGACGATATCTACCAGCCATACGACTAGTACTTGCAGGAATAAAGAGTTTTTGAAGCCAGCGAAGTCCAATCTCATCATTAGTCCAGCCATTAGGACTAACTTCAATTCTCCAATCGTATGGTAGAGTGCCTTGATACCAACCCTCTATATGAACCTTCCCTTTGAAGATAATACAGGGTGGTAGAGCCCATCCTGCAGCGTTGATACACTCAATTGAAGTAACCCATTCTCGATTACCTGGCTGTATAAGGAATGGTTTCCCCTTCATATCAGCTCTAGTAACTACTTTGGCAGTAGCTACTAGACCCATAGCGAAGCCAGTCTCATCAAAGTTGTAGATATCCTCTGGAACAATCCCGTGCTGCATAATAGTGATTTGTACGCGATTAAACCACTCTTGAATAAATTTAGGATCTTCACATCGAGCACGCTGATAATTATATCTGCGAGAAAATCTTGTTTTGAGCTCATCACGTCTTTGAATGAAGTTATACACCCATTTTTCTCCAACAGTCTGAATAGGTGTATCTCCACGTTGAGCAAGCAGAATATTGGCTATTTCTCGTACATAAGAAGGTCGGGGAGCGGCTCCACGTCGATCTAATGAGAGAATCCACTGTACAAGCGATTCTTCTTCATTTTGAGTCAACTTATGACTATTTGCACGAGTTTCTGAGCGTGGTTTTATACCACGAAGCCGATCACGAAGAGTAGTTTCAGGGACATTAAAAATGCGTACAGCTTCGGCAACTTTAAGATTTTTGTCTTTTTTTAAAGCTGATATAGCCAATGAGATTCTCCCCTCTTTCTCAATTGAGTTTCTTGAATTTTGACGTGCTTTTGGAGGCATCGTGGGTGGTTGAAATAATTGAGTATTTTAATAAGTCAAAACGCGTGTTCTCCGCGGCTCGCTTACAAACGCGGCTCGCTTACCGAATACGTTACTGTTAAAAAACACAGTTTTGGTCCGTTTTTAAACAGTGCGGGTTAATTCAACATCAACAACCTTGAAAACAGATGAAATATGCTTATGTATAGAAAATTTACAATGCAAAATATGTAGATCTACCAGTATCGGTCTATTTTTATGTTCTTATAGGGGATGTTAAGTAGTAATTATTGTTAGCTTGGTGTATGTAGTGAGAAGTATATATTTCGATACCAGGTCCGAAGCGATGATCACTAATATATAGTTAAATTAAGTTTTATTGGTGACCTCACGCAGTCAAGAGGAGCAAGAAGAGTGTAGTTTGGCCATAACGGGTCACCTGTCGCTGCGGTCGCAGACGTAGCGTCAGATAGGGCCCGTCCGCGCTCCCCTGAAGGGAGGCATTGTGTCTGTATTGTAGTGGGTTCTATATACAGAGGGAAGGCGGGAGGGACAAAATCAAGACTTGACTGCGTGAGAGATGACAAGCTACCCACAGAGGCAAGCAACTGACTCTCATGAGGCAGTTGTGGGAGGAAGAGGCCCTCAGTAATGTCGGTGTAGATATCACGTGAGGCTACAGGCATTGTGAGGCAACCCCAATAAAACTACTCCCATTATGCGTACTATTAGAGGTTTCGTCGTCTAGTTAACTATTTATCTCGAAACTCTTATTTACTTCTGAAATGTCGCAATACTCTCTTCAAAAAATCCGTGTCCTCTTACACGAAAGTTTGCCCAGGAAGGAAGAGGAGGAATATAGTAGTATACTGTCTATCTTCTAGCTGTGCTTTTCGGCTCTATATGACTGGTCGGTTCTCTTCCTTTGTGGTTCTCTGCGGTCCCATGCAGTCTCTCGCGGTCTTTTGCGCGGTCTTCTGCGGTCTTCTGCGGTCTTTGCGGTCCTATTTCCGCCGGACTACAGCAGAGTGGAGGCTTCCGCCTCATCACGGTTAGATTTGAATTGAATCTATCCAAATCGTACCTATAGCTTTCTCCCAGAGAAAACAAAAACAATATCGTGTAGTCGTGCTTTCCCCCAAAGCGGATATTGTTTTAATACATATCTTCTCCCCCCCGGTCTTATCCCATACTCAATTCATTAAAATGCCACAGAGTCAGGCCTCCCAATTCTCCGATCACTACCCCTCATCAGTTTTTAAGGATAATTCGCGGGATAATCTCTCCTTCTTCACATCCGATGGGCTCTTTAACCTCGAGGAGCATGAAACGCCAACTATCACTCCTAACGTAAACTTACTCCAACCGGTGATTCCCCAGGGTATCCCAGAAACACTCGAACGCGTTAATTCTCCTAAGAGGAAGAGCTATATCCTCTGGACGGAAATGGTAAATGAGGATTTTGTTATTTAGTAGTTAACAACCGAGTATGGAAGTAAGATGAGACGGAATATCTTTAAGAGTAAACACAATACAGAATATTAGGACCATTTTTACCAGATAGCTGCCATCCAGGACGGGTCTCCTAAGATAATATGCAAGAATTGCGACCATGTCCTTGCTTACCTAGCCAATAAATATTGGGGAACATCTACGATGAATAGATATTATTTACACGCAGGTACTTGCCGGAAAGGGCCGACTCAGTCGCAAGATATTAGAAAGGCTATCAAGAACGGGGTACAGACAATCAGTCTACCTTGCATCTAAATATTACTAATCTTACCAAATCTCTCCTCTAGACACATCCGGCGCCTCAGAAAATATCGTTTACATCATAAGCTTGGATAGAAAAGTTAATTACCTTTATTACTATCTCGCGGCTACCCTTCCAGCTTATTAAGCATCCTGAATTTCGCGCCCTTCTTGAGATGGCCTGGCTTGCTCTCTACTTTCCTGAAATCCCTGCTGCAACCACGGTCCGCCGTCATCTTCAAGACATCGTGAAGGAACGCCAAACCACCCTTCTGCAGAAGCTTCTGGATGGAGCGAAGATCTCTATTGCGTTAGATTACTAGATATCACCCTTTCATCAAGCTTTTCTGGCCATAACAGGTTATTTCATCGACCGGGAATAGAATTACCGCAAGCTCTTACTGGGCTTTGAGCCTCTACATGGCTCACATACAGGGGCCTGTCTGAGCACTGTTCTGCTTAATCTTCTTGAGAAACACCGGATTACTCAGAGGGTGCTGACTATTACCACCGATAACGCATCCAATAATGACACTTTACTAGGTAGTCTTCGAGAAACCGTCGAATCGCTTAAGCTACCTAGTAGTACACCGATTGTTCGTATCCCATATATCGCGCATGTTATACAGCTTAGTTTAAAGAAGTTTCTTGGCTAGATAGAAGCGAACCCGCGAAACGAGAGGGAAGAGGTTGAATAGACTAAAGGAGGATATAAGGCCCGGCAAGAGAATATTAAGATTATGAATACTCTAAACAAGATCGGACTTACTCTAATCTCTTATTATCTTCTCTTTTATCTTACTAACTGGATACTCTCTTCTAGGTTCGGAAGGTAGCAGTCTATATTAACAGAAGCCCTCAGCGCCGCGAGAGCTTCATAAGACTTCAGACAAAAGAGCCAAAGCTCATGCCTATACAAGATATTCGGACACGATAGAACTCAACGTTCCTAATACTTCAGCGTGCCCGGCGGTTACAGCTTGTCTTTGATGGCTTCTGTGTCCAATTCAACCGGGCTGATATGAAGATGGACCGAGAGGAATGGCGACAGATTGATTATCTTCTATTAATTATCTATCTCTTCTTTAAATTCACATCGTCTCTTTCAGCAACTACGGATGTAACTATTTATAACGTCTTTAGTATCTACAACGCCCTATTCACACATATTAAAAAGGCGAAAGCGCAGCTGGCACGAAAGAAGGTTGGTTAGAAGAGGGTGATGAAGTCTGTGCTTGATCGTGCGCGAGATAAGCTTACAGAGTATTATAGGAAGACTGATGATATCCCTGGCGATCTCTATGTAATTAGAACTATTCTGGGGCCACGAAACAAGCTAGAGTTCTTTACATCGCCAGAATAGGAACCTCACTGGGCGCCACGCTATAAGAAGTCGCTCGAGGTTTATATCCAGCCTTACCGGCAGTGCTACAAAGAGACACAGTCTACATCAACTCTGGAGCCTATAACCCAAGATGTTTCTGATATTGGTATTCTTCTAAGACCTACTATATCCCTTCAGTCCAAAGTGACGGCTCCAGATAAGCTTACGCGGTATCTTGGAAGTAGTATATTAATAACTCCCTCTTCTTATATACTTCTTCTCTTATTCTAACCCGACCAGGTACCGTAGAAGCCACCCCTCTTGTTTTCTAGAAAGAGTACCAAGATGAATATCCTATTCTAGTAAGTCGTACCCGAGACGTCCTTACAACACCAGCTAGTGGTTCTGGTGTTGAGCGTTTGTTTAACTCTGCTCGTGATATCTGCCATTATCGCCGGGGCTCACTGAAACCGCAGATCATCAAGGAATTGATGCTGTTTATGTATACAACGAAATTTGACGTGGACTCCAAGCGGCTTGCCCTAATTGATGAGTATCTTTTTATACAGGAGAAGCAAGCAAAGAAAGAGTAGAAGAGCGCCCAGAAGCAAGAGGGAGAATTTGATCCAATCAGTGATAACGAAGAAAGTCTATCTACTGAAGCTCCTGCCGAAACTATCCAGCCTCCTAGTGCGCGAGCGCTTGGAAAAAGAAGGGCTATATCGGATCAGCTTCTTGAAGTTGAGGATGACGATGAGATTCCTCTGTCTGATAATGAATACTTGGAGGAAGGGGGGGCCACTCGGAGATGTTTATCTGGGCGTGTTTTAAAGCGCTTAAGACAGGATGAGGATTTTGTATATATCTAGTAGAAATAAGAAATAAATAAGCTATTTTCGAAGAAATCAATAGATGCTAAACCAAGAATCGGCCTTTACTCTAATAAGAATGTCTGAGATGAAATATGAGTTGAAAGCGAGATACACAAAAATATCACTGACTTTTCTATAAATTATGCATGCCACGTGTTGTTAGATTTTTTGCTTATTGCAGGACCGCAGGACCGCACCAAACCGCAGTGGTGCGGTCCTTGACAAAGTAGGACCGCCCAGCGGTCTCAAGATCTGGGACCAAAGACCGCGCGGTCCGGTCTGGTGCGGTCTTGGTTGCGGTTTTTTCGGTGCCGTGCAGAGGCCTACTCAGGATATCTGCTACTATCGCCGTGGGTCTCTTAACGAAACCATTATTCAAGACTTGATAATATATATATGTTCGGAAATATTTATACTAGATAATCAGCCCCTGAACTCGCTAGATAAGTCAATATCTGGAAAAAAAAAGCAGGATATTCTCGAGAAGAATAAAATATTTAAGAATACCGAAGATGATATTACATCTATCAGTAATACTGAGGAGAATAAATTAATTAATAATAATAAAAGACGCCTCGCCGTTATAGAGATAAATAGACTAGAGAATACAAGCGAAAAAGATTTCTCCTCTTATAATAAGTTATAGGATACAACAATATCTAATAGAGCTAGAGACGAGATCAACGATAAGGATTTATTATCATCTCCAATAACGCGTCTTAGTGAGAGGCCTCACAAAAGATTATCTAGAAGAGTGACAGTATCTTTACAACATCTGTAAGACTATGAATTATATTAATTAAGCTAGAAATAAAGTGACTTCTATCTTATTTTTCAAACAAAAATATCATAAGTCTGTAAGCTCTAGATTTGCCACAAGTACTTACAGTGGGTGATCACCTGACGATCGTCCCCACCTGGCGATCGTTTTTCCCAGCAACTACCATGACCAACCTGAAGCAATTCCACCACATTTATTTAATATCATCGCAACATCTTTTAGTGATGAGTTATAGTAATAATTAAGACTCTATGTATCAATTTTAACCACCCCGAAAGCGCTGTGGGAGCCGGATCTCGCGGCCTCGACGATTTCTTGTGGGAGGGACCTCTTCAACAACCGCCGAAGTTGCTGGGTTATTGTCTGGAGATCTTGCTGACTTTGAAGCTTTAGAAGGTCTTTTTAGAGGCTTCTTAACCTGTTCAAAGTCATTTTGTAGCTGCTTGTTTGCCTCCTTAGCTAGGCGTGCCTCCTCCTTCTGCTGCTTCTTCCGCTCTGTCTCTAATAGGCGCAATTCTTGTTGAGATGCCCGAATTCTCTTTTGCTCTTTAATTAAACGTTGTTTCTTCTCCTTATCCTGCTTCCGGCGCACCTTGTCTTCCTCCTTTGAAGCCTTTAAGAGTTGAATTGCTTCCTCCTTTGCCTGTTGAAGATCTCGGGCCTGCTGTATCTTCTGAGGGGAGTAGAAGACTGTACCACCATCTCCAGGAGCTTGCAACTGGAATGGTAGAGGCTTCCCACGCTGTCTCTTCTTTTTCTCATTCTGAAGAGCCGTCTCTAAGCCTTCACAGCGGAGTTTCAGAAGAATATTCTCTGTAGAGAGATGGTGCATCGCTAAACTCAACTTCTTGGTGTTTTCGTTGTATATATCAGTAACAACGCTGTGTAAGAGTTTTTTAATCCTCTTCCAGTCTTCCGCATCTAGTACAGAGTGCGAGGACTCGCTAGTAGAAGACCTTGACTCTGGCTCTCTGCTAAATTTGGTCAGAATGACCTCGGGATTGAATGGCTGTATTCCGACAGTTTTCCATGAGGATTTTATATTCTCGTGTGATAAGGCCTTCTGCCAGCTCGGCCAGAAGAGGCGAAAAAAGTCCCGTTTGGTTATATGGCTTAGCCCTTGAGATATATGTAGAAACGCCTCTAAACTGTCGCTATAGGCCCGGGACAAAGGGCTAAAGATCCCAACATCAAGCGGCTGCAGTGAATGCGTTGAATGAGGAGAATAGGTAGCCAGAAGGATTTTATTTGAATCGCAGTAATCAAAGAACTTCATAGTAAGATGAGATCCATGACTATCAAGGAATAAGAGCCTCCAGCGCCTCCGTGCTTTGTCCTTAGTTTCCCGGTCGAAAACCCCTGTTAACCATGCATATCCGAGCTTATCGTTGGTCCAACCGCTTGGAGAGGAGGCAAAAAAGGCCTTATGATGTTGAGAATCAAAATCCTGTAGCCAGGTATCTTGTATATTACTGCTGACTGCTTGGTAAATGAGACCGGGTGACAGTGAGGTCCCATCTGCGCAGATATATGTAATTGTCGTTATCCACTCCCTATTACCATTCTGAAGACGCTGCCTTGAGATATCTTGCTCCTGCTTACGCTTACAGAAGATCCTGAGGCCTTTTGATAGCATTCCAATAAGAAAGCCTTTCTCATTCATGTTGTACATATTCTCTGGCTCAATCTTATATTTATCGAGTTTCCGGGCCAGTAAGTCAAAGTACTGAGCATATTTGAATGCAGAATCAGCTCGTTTTCGATTTAAATCAATACCAGTTGTATAAGCGGAGGAGAGTTCAATTTGATGTCTCTTTAGAAATCGGCCAGGCCAGTGCTTTCCAGGCTTCTTTCCCGTGAGTTCTTTGACAAAATTCCGAAGCATCTCATGGGATATATATAAGCCTCGATCACAGAGTCTTCCGATGTACTTTATAAGATCATTGGCCTGTTGGTTGTTGAGAATTCGTTGTTCTTCATACTGGTCATTCTTTGAGTGTTGAACTCTGCGGTGGCGCTGTGATAGGGTATTCCGGTCAACCCCGTATTCCTTGGCAACCTTAGTATAATTAACTGTGTCACCAATCTTCAAGGATTCAATTGCTGCTAACGCGGCTTCAATTGGAGTCATATTAATTGAGATACGTGAAGTTGAAGTCCTTCAATTTTAATAGTCGGTGTGTCAATATCGGGCGTCAGGTGGGGGCGATCGTCAGGTGATCACCCACGGTATATTATTTATTCTATTACTGATAAGTATGCCCTACCTCTCTATTCCTACTTTTCTATGAAACAGATCAGTGCTTGATAACTGTGCCCAACCCTTTGTTCTTCTATTTCAAAACAAAGGACAAATTAATTCGATTTGACTCTGATTGATGGTTGATTATGTCATGCTGTCCCGCTTTTGATAAAACCCACAAACCATCATTGCTGTAAACTCCCAACTTCATCCGCGTTATAATCTTTCTAATGAAGTGATTGTTCTACTAATAATATCGCGACTACACTTTTCATTATGCGTGAAGTCGTATGTTATTCTCATGCTCACTAAGTTTGATATGCAGCATTCCAAACAACCTCGCTTACTTCTGCCAGATCCACCTCCAGACCGGTCAATGTGTAAGTGTGCACCAAAGGCGATAGACTGTAACCCTGTATCTAACATCTGGTGTCTTTACCAGGGTAACCAAATAGGCTCAGCTTTTTGGTACGTCCTTGGAATAATCACTGCAGCTCAAAAAATTGATAATACGAGAAAAAATTGGAGTATCATCTCCTAGGAAATATTTTGCTTATCTGTATGAAAGGGAGACCATATCAGGAGAACATGGCCTAGATAGTTCCGGCATGTCAGCACAATTTCCACTCCACTCACCAATTTATAACACTCTAATACAAGCACACAGATATACTGGCTCAACTGATTATCAATTAGAGCGAATGAACGTATATTTCAATGAGGTTTGTGCGACATGACCTTTTTCAATTGCAAATCGCTATCTTTTTTGAAGAGACAAATATTGGAGAAAAAAAATTGACATCTGAACAGGCCAGTGGAAACAAATATGTACCTCGCACTGTCTTGGTTGACCTTGAGCCGGGTACTATGGACGCCGCCCGTGCTGGCCCTTTCGGTAGACTTTACAGTCCCGACAACTTCGTCTACGGCCAGTCTGGTGCCGGTAGCAATTGGGCTAGGGGCCATTATACAGATGGTGCCGAGCTCATGGACCAGGTTATTGATGTTGTTCGCAGGGAGGCTGAGACCTGTGATTCTCTTCAAGGCTTTCAAATCACTCATTCCCTCGGTGGTGGCACCGGGGCTGGTATGGGTACCCTCTTGATGTCTAAGATTCGTGAAGAGTTTCCCGACCGCATGATGGTCACTTTCTCTGTTGTACCATCTCCTAAGGTGTCAGACACTGTTGTAGAACCTTACAATGCCACTCTATCCATCCACCAGCTGGTGGAACATGCTGATGAAACTTATTGCATGGACAACGAGGTAAAAGTCGTACCGCAGAACAAAAGTTACAAAAGCTGATTATTAGTTACAGGCATTGCATGACATTTGCACACGCACGCTTAAGCTGTCTGATCCATCCTATGGCGATCTTAATCACCTGGTCTCCACCGTCATGTCTGGGGTCACCACTTGCTTTCGCTTCCCCGGCCAGCTCAATTCTGATTTCCGCAAGCTTGCTGTTAACATGATTCCTTTCCCTCGATTGCACTTCTTCATGATTGGCTTTGCCCCACTAACACCCAAGGGGGCGCGCTCTTTCCGTGCAGTAACTGTGCCTGAGTTGACCCAACAACTGTTTGATCCTCAGAATATGATGGCGTCTTCCGACATTCGGAGCGGACGGTACCTCACATGCTGTGCTATCTTGTACGTCTCTTTAGCCCTTGGCCTGACCGCATAATTATTATCTGCTAATTTAACAAATTACATCAGCCGTGGTAAGATATCCATGAAGGAGGTTGAGGACCAGATGCATAATATTCAGAACAAAAATAAGAACAATTTTGTTGAATGGATACCTAACAATATTCAAACTGCTCTCTGTTCAATCCCACCCCGTGGACTTAAAATGTCTGCCACCTTTGTTGGCAATTCTACATCCATCCAGGGTGTTTTTAAGCGTGTTGGTGATCAGTTCTCTGCTATGTTTCGGCGCAAAGCTTTCTTGCATTGGTACATTGATGAAGGCATGGATGAAATGGAGTTTTCTGAAGCAGAAAGCAATATGAACGACCTTGTCTCTGAGTATCAACAGTATCAAGATATTTCAAATGGCGAGGGGGACTTTTAAGTTTTTTCCACACCTGGGCGAAAATATCTCCAAAAAGCAGTCAACCCACCCTCACCCTTTTTTTTTATTTTTATTTGCTGTTATTCTCTTAGTGCTTATGTTTTGGAAGACCAGTGTTCTACAAGTCATTAGATCGCAGAAGATAATAGTCAATGGATTCCGCCCCTATGATTAGCAAGCTAGAACTGTTTTTCTTTAAATCTGTTGCTTCCGAAAAGCTAGTAGCTCCTAGTTTATAGTATAGATGGACATGAAGGCTTTTCCACTATAGCCATTGGGTAATAACTGGAATTGATACATACAGATCTTTTACCAATTTTGATCCGAGTTTTGTTATATCAGCCTGCCGAGTAATAATATTTTGCCTGTGTTTCCTGTTTCCATTTCAAAAAAAATTCATTCGGAGTTTCCTTTGACTTAATTTCATGAACCATTCTCTGCTTCTCGTTCCTGGGACTTTTCATCGAAATCAGTTCGCTAGTGAAGAAGGCTTTTATCAGACTGTTTCCCCGCGCCCTTTTGTGCATGAGAGTCTTTGTTGGCATCTTGACTAACATTGCTGGAGTTAGGAACTGCAGCATAGGGATGCGAAATGTTTTCTCGAAGAGGATGGGCCGTGCCCGTTTTAATCGCCCCATTATCAGTCACGCTATTACCTGAAGAAAGAGCAAAGTCTCCTGAATCGAAGTATCTCCTCTCCTTTCACTAGTTACTAATATCCTTGGGTAGTTGGACAAAATATAAAGTTACTCGAGACTGTTTTCTAAGCATTCCTCCACCATGAGGCAAGCTGCCGTACATACGCACTAGGCGTTTCTCGTTTTCGGACAGTAGCTAAAGAGCAGGCGGGTCAGCAAGGCATCACTGTAGCTAGATTTCAGGAAGGAAAAACAAAGTTACGTTAGGATGAGATTCTTTGTTCTGTTTCGAGGCCATTCTGAGGTGTCTGACATGACATATGTGGGGAAATAAGATCGAGTAAAACATATGGCATATTACAACCGATGCCCCCTCGCCTTCTACGTCACTATCCCACACCCCCTCCCCCGGGACGATCTGTCATCAACCAAAGAGTGGAAAGTTAAATTATGGGGGTCACCTACAAAATCACCTGCAAATGTTCGCTCCCTTCTCATCCCCACTAGCGTCAAGCCCGGTGCTTATTGTTACTCGTGTGGAACTATCTCGCTTTCTGTTTGTCGTGTGAACTGCTCGCAAATCTTGCCGCGAAATGTGGTTGCCACTCAACGATGAGACTAAGCAGGTCATACGGCCACGGAATATCTAGTCCACGGAAGAGACTGCATTCGCTGTCTATTTCTCGTCGAGATATTTGCGATGCTCTTCTATATCGCAACTTATGTCGCGCCGTGTATATGAACGGACCGCTAACGCCGTGGAACTCAAAGTACAAAGTGTCCACATGAGCTGCCCAACCCTTCGACTTTCCTGCGACCGATGGGATGTGGGTATGGTGGATCAATGGGTCAATAACATCTTGTTTCCTGGAGCAGCCGGTCCTCTAATCTAATTCTCAGCAGAAGACGCCGAGGTTGTGGCAAAGGCGAGCACTCGACTTCTACTTTCCTTTTCTTCATTGCTTTGAACGTATAGTAGTATCAGCCCATGAGCGAAACTTTGGAGGCTCTAAACGCCCACTAGTATCGCCCACTCAAAGCATATAAAAGACTTTGTCCGTCACTCCACTCCTATAGACTATGTCTTCTTTAGTAGGCAAGGCAAATGAATGCGGTCTGGTGATTGGAACGCGATTTCGATTAGTTTGAATATATACACGGTGGGCGTTCTCAAAAAAGTGAACGAACAAACAAATAAACAAAGAAAAACAAAAACAAAAACAAAAACAAAAAAAAAAGAAAAAAAAACCAAAATCCCATGCCGCGAAGACAATGCAGGGAAGTGTTACCGTTGGTCTTTCATCTACCCTGGTCGAGGTGGTATCAGGCCGACAATATTCAATCCTGACAATTAACCAGTGAATATAGACTTGTTGAAAGCCTCACAGATAGATGCTTTACTCTTAGTATTGACCAGCAAACATCTTTTCTCTACCATAGCAAGACACGGCATGCGCCAAGCAAGAATGTAAGACAACACAGGTAATCTGATCACCGAAACAACAAAGAATGGAGCTGATCAGCTGCTGTCGGAAGCAAACAAGCTTAGTGGTTTAAACCTCTTTCGGTGCCGACTGTGTGAAGTGGTTTGGTTATTACGGCCCTTCTTCCGCTGCTGGACCTTGAGTCGTTCCAGCTTCTTCTTCAAGGAACGGATTTCTGCATCTGCGGTGTCCCTCGGCGGTTTGGATAATTCTTAGATACCTTAGCCGTGAATGTAGAATATAGAAGAGCCACTCACAAGCCGATTCCAGTAATAGCCAATACAATGCCCACCATACATTGCCATGGTATAACATCTTTGCTGAGCATCCAACCTAGCCCTATGATAGCACATGTCTTCAATTGTCCGATGACAGTTCCGCTAATAGCACCGGAAATTTGAATCACATAAAATTGTGATATGTTGACCACACATGATAGAATGCCACTCTAATGCAATTAGATCCTAATATTTCATTTGGACAAGCTTTCCGTCTATGAAAGAGAAAACATACCAGAATAATCAGCAGCCACATATGGCTGGGCACCAAAGTCATATTAGGCATATCTTCGACCCAGGGAATAGCATATATGTCCTAGTATAAATGGATTATTACAACCCTAGTATAAATGGATCTTTATACCCCTAATAAAATAAATTATTATAATCCTAATATAAATGGATTATGAATAATATTACTAAACTATTTATTAAATCTTTATAGATGGGTCTACTGTTGATCGACCTATCTATCTGTCTATCTATCTATTTATTTACTGATTTATCTATCTATCTACTAATCTATTCACTGATCTATCTACTGGCTTCTTCTGCTGTATAATATGCCTACTAACAACTCTACTAACTAGCCGGGCATTCTATCTACTATTTTATATAATATCTAGTGGTTTCTACTACTTATCCTACTGCTTAATCTGTTTATTAACCTACTATGCTACCGGCTTATTAACTAATTAATAAATTAATTGCTTTATTAATTACTATCCCATCTCTATATTATATATATATATATATATGTTCTTATATAAATCTTAGTTGGTATTGAACTTTTAATCTACTATAATTTTATATATATATTTCTGATTTTAATATTGCTGGGTACACCCCCTACAGCTAATAATATATATTTAATAATTTGCTATGTCCGGCCCGCCCTACTATTAAATTTGCCCTGGGGTATGGCCGTTCCCGCTAAACTAACTATGGGATGGAACTGGGATATTAATCTACTACTTAACTTACTCCCTATCCTGTTGACCCTACTTATCTTGCATACTTACTAGTATGGCATCTAGTGGATCCTCCTACTTATTCTACTGCTTAACCTACCATCTAACCTGCTATCTAACCTGCCATCCAACCTGTCATCTAACCTGCTATCCAAGCTGCTATCTAACCTGCTACTTATTCTGCTACTTATTCTACTACTCATTCTGCTACTTATTCTGTTGCTTATTCTGCTGCTCATCTTGCTGCTTATTCTGCTGCTTATCCTACGACTTATTCTACTACTTATCTTATTGCTTATTCTGCTGCTCATCCTGCTGCTCATCCTGCTGGCTTAGTTCTGAATTGGCTGCCTGCTTACCTGCCTGCTTATCCTACTGCTTATCTTGCTCCTGAATCGGCGCCCGGCCCTACTAACCAACTGGAATGGTAACTGGGGAATCATCCTACTACTGATCCTGCTGCTTAACCTACTGCTCAACCTACTGTTCAACCTACTGCTCAACCTACTGCTCAACCTACTGCTCAACCTACTGCTCAACCTACTGCTCAACCTACTGCTCAACCTACTACTCTACCACCCGATTGATCTATCTGTGAATGAACTGGTTCGCCTACCTATATATCACTAAAATATATATATAATATAATATTAAGTCGAGCTCACATTTGATTAATAATCCGCAGTATAATATATATATATTCTAAATCTTTATATCGCCTGGTATACCCCCCGTAGCCAACAATATATATCAAATAACTGACTATGTCCTGGCCGCCTTATTTGTCCGAAAAATGTAATCACCGCGGCCTCATCCTGATAATTCACCCCAACCTGTTCTAATCGGTGCTGCCATGGCCCCTGAATGGCCGCGGCGTGGGGCCCAAATACCATACTAGCCACCATGGGCACGATAATCCCCTGGTATGCACATTGGCTGCGATTCTTCCATCCAGAACACACCGCCTGTGGCATCCCACATTGATAACACGCACTGAATGCCTGATATTGAATCTGCCGCCGAACCCGAATCATCCATTGTTTCGCCAGTTGGCTCTCGGGCTCCCGGTATTGGTATAAATCGTGGCTGGCCTCATTCCGGCCCTGTGTGGTACAAATATAACAATGATCCTGCTACTGGGGGGCCTTCTGAATGATGGCCTCTACGGTCACATGAGTCTGGATGGTCTGCTGGCGGGCCTGCATGTCGGCACGGGCCCACCGCTGGGGGGGGATAATGGATGCCCCTACTGTACCTGCTGTATCTGCTCCTCCTGCTTCTTCTGCTCCTGGGCCTGCGCCTGCTTCTAGGCCTGCGCCTGCTGCTTCTTTTACTACTCCTCTTGCTGCTTCTGCTGCGCTTTCTCCTACCTCGATGGCCTGCCGCTGCCGCCGTTGAATTCGGGGTGGGGCCTCGATCTGCCGCTCAACCGGTTGCCTGCTCTGCCTGGCCTGTCTATTAATCGGTATGCTAACTGGCAGTTCCTCCTGTTGATTCTGCCGCTTGCTCTGCCTGTCAACCGGTATGCTAACTAGCGGTCCCTGCTGCTGATTCTGCTGCTGAACCCGCCGCTAAATCTGCTGCTCAACCTGCCGCTCAACTTGCCTACCAACTACTTGGCCAGCTGGCGGGTGCTCCTGCTGATCCTGCTGCCGGCTCTGCGGACCAACCGGTGGCTCATTCTGCTGCTGAACCTGCCCGTCCTTCCTACCAACCGGTATGGCAACTGGTGGATCTGCCTGCTCATCCTGCTGCTTATGCTGATCCTGCCTGCCCTGCACACCACCCGGCCTGGCAACTGGCCTGGAAGCTAGTGGTTCCTGCTGCTTATCCTGTTGCTTGGCTGGCTGGCATTGATCGCATGCAGCCTTCCCGGGGGCACACCCCACCCGCTGCACCCCATCTAAATAAGCATCCAGCACCTGCCGGCGGCATGGGGCCGTCAGATACTGCTGCACGAGCTGCTGATCGGCCGGGGGCACCTCCTGCATCCACGCCGCGGGCTTATCCCACCCCTCCGGTTGAATAATAATGGCGCGGCTAATCTGGCCATCTCGGCCAGCGCGCCCGCTCTCCTGCGCATAATCTAGCAATGTTCACGGAGTGCCCAGATGAATGATACAGCGAATATCGGGGATATCGACCCCCATACCTAAGGCACTAGTGGCAGCGATCACCGGGCTGATCCCATCCATAAATCGCTGGAGTACGCCCGGCCGGTCGATGCCCTGGCTGTAGTATGCCTTGCAGCTATACTGCTTAGCCACCGCGGTTACCTGGCTGATGATATTCGCGTATATGATCACCTTGCCCCCCTGCCCCGTGGCCGTCGCGATTTGCTCGCAGATAAATGCCTCGACTGCCTCCATCTGCAGCCATGCATGGGGCCCCCGGCTAATATGACCCACCTCCGGCCGCCAGACGCGGTATTGAATGTTCGTCCGGGTGGTGGGGGTATTTTGGAACATACTAATGTCCTCTCGCGCATGCTGGATACACTGGAACAAGCGGTCTTCTAAGCGGGGGGGTAATGTGGCCGTCAACAGTACTAACTGCGTGTGGGCAGCCACGAGCCGGCCCAGCCGCTGCATCGCGGGGCGAAAATCGGTCCCCTCCTGCAGCATAATATGATATTCATCAATAATAATCCGATCTAATCGCTGTATCAAGCGCAACCGGTTCAAAAATGAATGGAAATCAGGGGTGACGGCCGATTCGGGGGTTACTAATACAATGGACGTCTCGTCGGGGGGCCGCCGGCTCTCCCACGCCACGCATGAAATACCCAGCTGCTGGCACCGCCGTTGAAAGTCCTGCCGAAGTGCCAGCAGTGGAATCACCACGACGGTGGTCCCCCCGGGCTCTACCCACGCGGGCAGCATGAATAGCATGCTTTTGCCGCCCCCCGTGGGTATCACGGCCACCACCGGGCTCTCCCCGTCCTGGATGGCGCGTAGTGCGGGCCCATGTACCCCGCGGAGCTGGATGCCTTTCTGGACCATGCGCTGCGCGGCCGCGGCCATATCGGTTTGCTGCAGCCGGTGGCGTCGCCAGATCTGGTGCTCGGTAGCCGCCTCCTCCTACGGCGCGCGCTTGCGCTTGCCAAGCGCAGTGGGGGGCTTCATGGCCTCTGCGGATGTAAACTGCAGAAACCGGTGCCAATCCGTACTGGATACACGGAACATCTCTTTGTGGTGAGCAGTGGTGCCCGCCTGCTCCATAATATTGCGGCCATAAATCATCCCGGCTACGTGGGACGAATGGGCGGCCTGTAGATCCGCGATATGCCCGATCTACTGCTCCGGATCCATGCTCTCCTCATCATCGGTATTAAGTATCGCGGTGGCCTGGTCTTGGGTCTCCTGCTTATTATGGGGAAACTGGCTGCTGGGCCGCAAGAAGCGCTGACTAATCCCAATGGTAATATCCCGGTATGCGTGGACGTTGATAGCCTGCCCCAGCCGCTCCCCAGTCTCCCGCTTCAGCACCTCGCGCAAGCGGTCCGACGACCACTCCCGCTGGGTCCCGGGATCGGGGCCCCAAAGCAGTGCCCGCGTATGCGCGGTGGGAGCCATGGGCGTGGCCACTGGGGCCGGGGGGGCGGGGGCATGGGCCTGCTGCCATGCAGTTAACTGGTCAATAAACGGCTGTACCAGCCAGAGATAATATATAATTAGCTCCCCGACCTCCTGGGGCACGTAGCGGTGGATTAGCTTGATATCATTACTCGCATAAAACCCTTTATGATATGCTGTGACTAAGCAGACCATCTTATTGCGGTGAACGTTGGTCTCCGTATTCTGGTGCTGAATGCTTAGTAGCTCGGGACCACGAGCGGGTTGGCCGGCGGTAATATGGCAGAGCACCGCTAGTAGCTCCTTAAATTTAGTCGCCTGTTGGAAGTAGCCGTGGGATCGACGGGGGTGCAGCTGCTGGCCACGGATTAACTGCTGCTGCATGGGGGGTTCGGTTCGGAGTCGCTGGATCAGCCAGTGCTGCTCATCGACCGGCCACAGGGTACGACTATTCTGCAGAAAGCTCCACCCGAGCTTACTCTGCGTGGGGTCATCATATAGCTGGGTCCATGGGATTATAGGGATGGGGTGGTCCGCAGAGATATATAATATTTGATATAGCGCATTCTTGGCAGCCCGAACGAGCCCATGTAAAAATCCGCGGAATGCCCCCATGGTAAAATAGACATCTTTATATAAAAGCTAGTCCTCTCCCATCCAGGTGACATGCCCGGGGGTAGTCGTGTTGTAGTGGATCTTGAGCCCGTATATGCGCCAGTCCAGCAACGTCTCCATGGGCCCGTGCGTGCCCCGGATCATAAATCGATGGACCATGCGCTCTACCTGGTCCTGAAATGTGGGTCGGGATGGCAGATTAGTAGATTGACTGGATTGGCTGGATTGGCTGGATTGGCTGGAGCCTCTAGCGCTGGATCTTGCTGCTCTTGCTCCTGCTGGTCCTGCTGGTCTTGCTGATCCTGCGCTTGCTGATCCTGCGCTTGCTGGTCCTGCGCTTGTTACTTCTGCTGCTCCTGCTGCTTCGGATATGGGGCTTGATGCTCGCGAACTACTATACCCCTCGTCAATATCCTCGAGCTCCTGGTCCGCACTAAGCAGTGCCCATGGGGTCTCCGTCTGCTTCTTCTGCCACATGCGAATGATCGGGATAACCATAGAATCTAGCCACAGCGTCTTCTGCACGACCATAAACCGCGCGATCTTAATCACCCGGGATGAAATGGGGGGATAGCTATCGGGCCCCTGCCACCCCCGCTCACTGCGGCCCAGCACGGCCATGGCACATATCAAAGCGCTTTTATACTCGTGCGTACGATGCCGCTGATTCAGTAGCTCCACGCAGAACTCCAAGCATGCCTGCTCGCGCGGCCGCATGATCCATGGCTGGAGCGCCTCCTCCACCTCGATGGGGGCCTCGGGCTGCTGCACCAGCCACCAGAGATTCTCCCATTTGGCTCGCTGCCGCGCGGTCAAGTCATATATGGGATACGCCCACTCCTGCGAATGCTGCGTACGCGCAATAAATACTAGCACCTGCTGCTACGGCTATATATGCTTCTGAATGGCGTCCCCGTCAAGATACGTCATCAGTGGCTGGTATAGCAACTGGCCGGCCTGGGTACGCACTGCCTCCATGCGAATGGCCGCCCCGCAGTACCGCACCGTCTGCTGGCTACGGCGGACCACCTGCTCCATAGTCTCCCAGAGCACTCGCACCCCCTGCTCTACCGTATCCTGCGGCTCGGGATCGGGCGTGGCCACGCTCCGCAGCAGATCGGCCCCGGGGATCCCCTGCAGCGCCTCGGGCCAGCGGGTGGACCGCAGCCATGGGTTCGCATCAGCCAGCGCATCGGGTTCAATGGGGGTGGCCTGTCGGGCAGCCTCCGCGGCCTCCCATGCCTGTAGCACGGCATCCACGGCCTGCTGCGCTTGATCGGGGGCCGGGGCTGGTGACTGGCGGCCCTGGGGGTAGCGAATGTGGATATAGTGCGAGCCTGCGCGGGTGGGGAAGAGCTGCTGATATGCAACAATCTGGATGGACTGTTCTAGCTGGGTAGTATGCCTCAATTGCTGCGCCTGCGTGACATAGCCAGGATGGGGATACCGGGATCAGCCATGGACGGTCCGCCAGTGCTTGCGCATGGAGCCCATAGTAGCGGCAACATAGTGGTATTACTGTGGATCTCGCTGGCAGAGCATCCCATTTGAATAGTATAGGATAATGGGGAGTGGCTCATCCAGCACCTGGGGTATCTGAATATACTGATGGTCTGGAGCTAGATCTTTTTACTGCTGGATTGCTTGGATGACGTCCTGAATCGTCGTATAAGGGAGCTGATGCTGCTACTTTAAATGAGATGCTACCTCTGTCGGCCAGACTGCATACTGGCAATGGCGGCAGATCATCATCTTTAGTTGGAGAAGGTGCTGAAAGAGCTGTTTCTCCATCTTTATATATGATAATTAATAGAGATTTAAAAAAAGAGGTTGGGTCCGCATTACTACCCCCTAAGAACCTAGAGATGGGGGGAAGTATATACAGGTCAGATTAAATACGAACTTCCCCCATCAAAATTACTCTAATTCTACTGGCTATGTTTGATGCCACACTACACCCGATTTACAGAGGGGATGGACGAAAAAACCGGATTTTCTATAAATTAAATAGCTGATTAACTAACTGGCCAAATCTCAGGTGTATTGGATTCCGGGGGCGACAGGGAACCGCACCCTAAAGTTCTACGATATCTATTGAGATGCACTCTAACCCTAAAAACTCCCGGCCAATCAGCGGTCGCGCTGCCGCCCCACCCTATTGAGATGTACCAGCATCCCATTACCCCCTGTGGATTAGAACGATGTACGTAAGAGAAAATCCGATGGCAAGACAATCCTAACGAGAGTGCGCTTGACACAGGTTGAACCACAATGCTCGCTTAAGTATGGCATTGCCCGCGTGGACGAGACAGTCAACAACATTGCTCACCTCTCCGATGTTACCAATATCACATGCAGTGTGGAAGCCGCGACCTGTGCTCGTCTATCTCATATTGGCGATTCATCGATTTTCTTCTGTAACTTTGTATGTGGCATGCGTCTGTGAAGCGTCATCCTGTTGTGAATCCAGTGACTGACACGAGTATGAACTCAGGAAGAACATCCCATTCACACAAGATGTGGAGACCTCATCAAGCCGGCCCAACAGATTTCTGACACATGCCGCATGGGCAACCGCTATACCTACGACTATATATCAGGAAGTATCGTCAACGGACCCCACAGCTACCCATACTTGATTGCTCTTGGCGATGATTATGCATTTGTCTAAACTTGGTCATCACAATATTTTCACATTGGCCTATCAAGCGTGAATCTTGAGTCCTTGGGCACATACTCCAAATTGAGGAAGGAGCAGGCATCAGCCCGCGGAAGAATCAAGAGTGACAACCAGAATCGATCAGACCTATATATTTCCTGTTGCTTTTCAATGCTCATTGTGCAAACGGGCTTGGCTGGTGATATTGTAAATAGTGTAGTGTGGCAATGTATCCCCATCGAAACACCGGTCGTCCTCGAGATACACTCCAATCCATAATTGCCTGGATCTTTTAAAAAATTCCTCTGTTGCATTAGCCAAGTAAACAAAGATCGTGTAAGAGATGGCAATATCAACATGCTACTCTTCTGGTACAGAGTATTTTTGATCACGCTGTGCAAGAGGGCCTGTGAATGGATATCCTGGCATGGCTGGAAGGTTCAAGCAATATTCCTACCCCTACATGGCTTCTTATCGGAATATGTATAATATACTGTCTGAAAAAGCCTCAAGACCAGGGGTCAATATGTATATATGCCTCGGGCGCCAAAGCACTCAGCCCTTCTCAGGCTAGCTCAGCGTAATAAACCCTGGATCAATTCAACCCGTTTCCGGCCTATTCAATAAGTCGCTTGGAGCATTCGACAGCGGTAGTTTTGACAATGTGCTGGTTGATTGAATGGCAGGCTTTCTCCCCTAAGTTGATCGGCTTCCGAATACCCCGAGAATCGGCCACCCAGTGCACAGGGCGACAAGTCGTCATAGTCGTCGACACAAGTGTGCTTCAGCCAGCGCGGTTCCAAGGTTCGAAACGCAGATAATATTTCGGTCAACGATTGATGCTAAACCCTAATTCGATGACATGGTTTGCGGGGCGCCAGAAACGGCCGCTATTTAACCCTGCGGGAATACTACTGCCCAGCTAGTCCTTTTTCTTTAGATCGCGTTGTCTCGAGCCGCTTTTGCGCTCCTTTGCCTGCTGCCTGGACGCAGATATCCATCTCTATAAGCCTGACTTCACTCTCCCCAGACGACGACGCACTGTTTTATTCTTTTTCTCCTCCCACCTTGTCCCGTCTTATTTTCCTTGCCTGCTGTATTGCCCCCTTTTTTCTTTTAAAAGATGCTGTGTTATCCGATGACTATACTTTTCCAGCATAGTATCGATTTCCCCCCACCTTTTCACCTTTCAGCTACAGACTCGCGATTGAGGACAACTGGGGCCGGTGCAACAAGAAGACAAACTTTGTTCTAGACAATGGTATTTTGACTAGGGGGGTTGAGGGGCCTCAAGGGCAGCAGGGCCCAGAATAACAATAACAATGTATATTAGGAGGATATCATTTGTATATAAAGAGTATGAATACATTGGACAGTATACATAAGTTCTTCATCGACTTCTTTACAACAGACCAACTGAACCAAACACTGGGCATCAAACATCCCTCCTAAGCCACCTATGGGCAGTACCTTAACAGGGGGGTTCCGTAATGTGCCTTCCTGTCCCACGGTACGCCAGGGGAAGCATTGCAACAATAGGAATATTCCTGCACAGCCTTGTCAGCCCTGTTTGAGGAGCATCTTCCTGGTGTTAGTATGTAGTCTGCGAGGCTTTGTGCCATCTAGAGCACCAGCACCATTGGGTTCATATACACGAAGTCTCGCGCGATGCAAAAGGCACCTCAGCTACCAGCACATGGGCCACCCCGACAGGAAGAAGGCGACAGAGCCCCATGGGTCGCGGTGAATACACCCCCTAATTAAACAGCTTATCGTCCACCTCGAGCACACCTTGTAGCACTGGCAGCAGTAGTAGTTGGAGATAACTCAGGGCCAGCTCCTTGATCTACTGCGTCCAGTCGCTGTCGTTAAAATCATGGATGCCTGATTCCTAGCGCTGCAGGATCTTATAAACTTGAGCAATCTCAGTATTAGATTATTGGTATAAGAGAAGCAGATACAGTAAATGTTATTCAAGACGCTACATTAACAAGACTTGAATGCATATTAGTAATTGAAGAATTCAAGGGAATGATGTAGATTTATCCACTAAGGTGGAACCCCGTGATATATGAGAAAATGGAAATAGATAAATATATAATTGGTAGTTTCTTTCTCCCTTTGTCTTTCTTGATAAACCGCTGGATAACTACCTAAACAAACACTAGGAAAACGTCTCCAAGAATTGTAAGAGTAAATTCTGGAACTGTGGATATGAACCTTGTGGCATAGTCTTCGAAACAAAGTTACCTAAAGCAACTGCAATCATTCTATGAAAATCATCAGGCTTCATTGCAATGTCAAAATCACAGCCACGACCTGGTCGTGTATTCGTAATGTGGACCATCGTAATCCATAGTTCCTTACGTCTCTTCTCAGGGTCAGGGTCAGGGTTTGGAAAAGTTTCATATTTCAGTTGCCCGTGTGCTGCTGCATTGCGGATATAAGGAGCAAACCAGACGCCATGGTTGGAATGATGCGTGGGCCATTTATTGATGATGACTACCTCAAATTTGCTGCGGAATCTTTCAAGGGTGGCATATTCAACAAAACCAAATACTTCGCTGAGATTTAAATATTTGTCGTTTGAGCCCCGACAAATCTTTTGATAATTTTCAAATGTTTCCAAATAGACCCCCCTGGCAAATGATTGAAGGGGTGCATCGCCAAAGAGTGACCGCTGGAGTAGTGGTGCTGGGGGGGGGGTTGTCCGTGTCGTTCCGCTTCTATCTTAAGCACGTGAGACTGAGGCTGCGTCATAAACTGTGCACTATGAGGTTGTTGCATCAAATTTTCGTGTATGGTAGATCGATTGATTTGTTGATAAAGTTCTCCTGTTGCATTGGCAAGGATAGATTGTGCTTCCGCTAGAGTGAGGCGCTTGTGGCGTTCCATATTCCTTTGTAAATGGATTAACACGAGCACTATTTTACCGTTCCCCTTGCTTTATTTGATATAAGAATGTCCAACAGATAAGTTTTGTCAGGTTTTAGGTATTGATATATGAGAAGAGGATATTACAGCATAATAATTGTAGAGTAATGGACGCATTATATGTGTAGAGCGCGCATGAGGAGAGGAAAACTTTTCCAATGTCATATGATTAATTATCTGTGACTCACATCAATAATCTTTCTTCTAATCATTGCGTCCTAAATGCTGACCACATTGATCCAACACTTGAACCATGTTAGTTGTATACCAAGTTAGAGCATGCTAGCAAATCAGATTACGATATATATTAATAAGTCCTATGAGAGGTGGCAGTCTGGCAGCGCAAAAACCTCTACAGTGCGGGGTAGATCATGCCCTGTGTAGAGCACCACTGCCCAGAACCAATGAACTTACAGTCATTATATTACGGAGGTACACATGCATTATCTAGCCTGCCTGAACTACGTGGATGCAGGACATACATCGGGTTCTAAAACTCTGGTGACACTTCCACTCCCGCGCGACACGTCAAAAACTTCTAGTTTTTTTAGCCACCCACAACATCATAAATATTTAGTCATTGGCACTAAAATTAGTAAAAATATGAGGCCTAATAATAGGGTTTTTAATAAGATATAATTAGCTATTGATATATATTAATGTCCTCAGGCCTCTAGGCCCCGCACCTCGCTTAGAGGGAATTTGCGCTGTTTTGTTTAGGCTAGATATTTAATTTAGCGATTATGCGTGTATTATTTTTCTGCTAAATATAGAATCAGCATAATTATTATATGGCGTCTATAGTACTATGTATGTATGTAGCATGAATTAACATTTTTGCCGCTTGGGTGGACGACCGTTGGCGACCCCCACAGAACGGCCCCAACTGATCAACTCTTTACTGCAGTCATCGCGATCAATGACGCACTCGATCAGACTCGGGCCATCTAGATTCATTCTAGCCGACTCTATCGCCGAAGACAACTCCCCTGCCGTGGTAGCACGATACCCGCGGCCGTGTCCGTTTCCAGCATTAAATGTCTCGATGAATGCCGCATAATCCCAGTTCTGGATATTGTTGTAGATCCCATCGTGGATCTCGACCTCGATCGTGTACCCGCCGTTGTTGATAAGGAAGAAAATCACCGGGATTCGCAACCGAGTCAACTGCGATACTTCCTGGGCCGTCACCTGGAATGAGCCATCACCGACCGTCGTAATAACCTGGTGGTCGGGGCGCCCCACCGCATAGCCCAGCGACGCAGGCACCGACCATCCAATATGGCCCCATTGCATTTCAATTTCGAATCGGGCTCCTTCTGGAAGATGCATTTGCATGCCGTTAAACCAGGAATCCCCCGTATCAACCAAGAGCGCACTCTTGGAAGTGACCAGAGACTCGATTTGATGACACATCTCCTTGCGCGTAAGCGTTTCTGCTGGACCACTGGGCTTAAAGCTTGTTTCGTAAGGGCCCAACCGCTTATATTCCACCATTGTGGCCGGGCTCTTCTTCACGACCTGGGCGAGCTGGGTTGTAAAATCGGCCATGGATATGGACGAATAATCGGCCCCGGCAAACTGAACCTGATCCTTATCGATGGTTAAGCATGCCGCAGACGCCGGTCTGGCGGTCCAGCCAACCGTGCTGTAATCGGTCCAGACGGTTCCGACGCATATGACGATGTCCGACCAATCCACGATGGCGTCGGCCCCTAGAGTACTTGCCTGACCCCAGTACACCCCGGCATATTGTGGATGCGTCTCGGGGAAGAATGATTTGGCACCAGGCATCACGGTCACCGCGCAGCCTAAGGCTTCAGCCAGGACCTGGATGGCGGCCTGGTCATGTGCGGATCTGGCTTTCGGACCGACGAGAATGCTAATATTTCCTTTCGTGGAGAGAAAACCGGCTGCCTTGTTGACGGACTCTTTGAGAATGACAGCGTCACTTTGCCTCGTGTGCAGGATGGCTGTCTCGGGGCCTGGTGGAGCACATGGCTGGTTGGCTATATTGGTCGGAATTTCAATATAGACGGGCTTCTTATGGAAGAGAGCCTTGCGGAGAGTATCGTCGATCAAACGAGGCGCATCGGATGCACGACGGATGGCAACCGCCGCAACGGTGATCTTCTTCGCCATTTCCAGTTGGTAGTCGAAGTCATGCTCTGCAATTGTATGATGTAACAAATTGAAATCACTTGCATCGTTGGTATTGGGCGCTCCGCTGATGAGAACCACTGGGAGATTTTCTCCATAGGCACTTCCAATACCGTTGAAGGCCGAAAAGGCACCAACGCTGTAGGTAACCACACATGCCGCAATACCTTTGGCCCTGGCATAGCCTTCAGCTGCCATGGAACAATTCAGCTCATTGGTGCAATTTATTTCATCGAGGCCCGGATCCTGCTGTAGCTGGTCCAGTAGAATGAGATTGTAATCTCCTGGGACTACGAAATGCCTTTGAATGCCAACCTGCGCCAGGCGTGTGGCTAGATAACTTCCAACCGTGGCCATTGCTTTGGATGGTGGTAGGTTCTAGTTGTAAAAGAGACCATATACTTTTACAAGAAAAGGTGTCGAAATCTGTCCTGGAAAGTTCTGAAATAGCCAGCGACATAGGAACATTGTGCATTGAATGGTGAATCATCATGGTTTCCTTTTTCTCCCCCAGAGCATCCGTGTAGTGTTAATATTGATGACATCACCACCATTTATATATATACGACGACGACGGTACAACACCAAATTTATTATCAAGAAAAACCAAACCAAAGAAAAAAGAGAATAGAATCAGATATATCCATGATACAGGAACGTTCATCAACACAAATTCTTCAGCCCGAACCTACTGCCATATTCCAGCCACTAGGCTGCTCTGAAAACCAAGATTAAGAGTTCTAAGGTGTAGAGTCATATCCTATAAATCAGATTATAAATACTATTCGTTAATAACGACTGACGCAGTTTTTCAGTAATTTAAAGATAAATATGAATATCACGTTTGAATATCATTCAGCCCATATAGATGAGCGTTGCGAAGTAAGTAGCTCAAGCAACAAAGTACTCGAACGAACTATGGTTGATGTAGTCGGTCTGTCAAGTTAGGATGAGCTGTGCAGTTTCTGGCTCTTCCATGTAGCTGAGCTGCTGTTGGGATCCAGGATGGATACATATCTCTGCAGAGTCCATTGTAAAAGGCAGATAAATAAACCAGAGCACGTTGATCTCCTTCAAATTGCTGTGGCTGCCAAGATGGCCCCCCCCTGTCCTGATAGAACCGAAACTCCGCGTCTTCTCCCCTTGCTGCAAACTCAAATCCTCGTGTTATATTTCCTAGCAGGGCGCTATCGGGAATCTCCTGATGCTCGCTCTTCTAGTCAGGGACCATGCGGGTTTCCGCGGGGATATTTTCCAGCCGCCCTCTCCCCCAAAAGGGAAGGAAATTGGATTGCAGGGACACATTAATGTGGGGGATCTTTATCTCCAATTTCTGGAAGGGCATTCACCCCGCAATCGTGTAATTTATCTCACACAGTATTCATGCTTGGCTGCCGCATTGCATCTCACTACTGCAGGCACTAACGGCCTTGCCGTCTCTACCGATAGCCCTCAGTCCATCTACAGTGGATCACCTCATCTGCAGTTTGGGGACGGTCCGATCCCACAAACCCCAGACCACACGATGAATATTCCATCTGTAGGCCCCCATAATGACGATTAAGCTAATGAATGAATACTACCCCCCACAACAGCATCTAATCTATTTCTAACCAGTTTGTCATTTTACCCCCGCGTCTTCGCCGCAACCCCTGCCTCAACTCCGAGTAACGCTATTTTTCCTGTATTCGAGCCCTAGTAAACCTCAAAATCAACTGTAGATGTCTCAACGGAATATGATCGCTCGCACCCATCCCTCAGACATTTCTGCTCTCCAAATGTAACGCACAGGCTTCAATACCAATGTAGCATCCAATACTGCAGCCACTTTCGTACTCCGACCTTCCGCGAAGCTTGTCCCAATCCTGGCTAGAGCAGACAGCCTTAGGAAAGGATATTCAACCCGCATATCAAGCATCCTGCAGAATATAGTTTTCGCCCGGGTTTCTAGAAGGAAAGGAACTCAAGGATGCAGGAACGAAAAACATCTCAATTGGGATGATCAAACATCCGATCGCCATTCTGGTACCAAGGGCTGTCACCCAGTCGGCAGGGTGCAGAGGATTTGCCAGGATGAAGCCGTGACCGTCCAGACAACGAGATGTCACCCCTTCATATAACGAGGAGTCTATACCATGATCTAGGAAAGTTATAAATACGGTCTTCATTTGCTGCTTGTCCTGGCTTTTCTGAGGCAGAGACCAAAACCATAACAGTCTATCCACTATCATTCCCACAGCGTCAACGCGAAACCCAACCATGGTCACCCGCAGATTCCTCCTATGTGCTCTTGCAGCATTGACTCGTGCTGCCTATGTTCTCAAGGAAGACTTTGGCAATACCGCAGCGTTTTTCGACAAGTTCGAGTTTTTCACTGTGAGTAGTATCTGGAACGAGATCAGACCCGTCCATGTACAGTGACTACGTGAGTTCGTGCTAACCAATTGGCGTGCAGGAACCCGATCTGACCCATGGCTTCGTCGAGTACGTTGACCAGGCCACTGCTGAAAGCAACGGTTTGCTGAAGTACAACGATGGCTCCATCTATATGGGGGTGGATTTTACCACGACGGCCCCCGAGAATGGTCGACAAAGCCTGAGAATCAGCAGCAAAGATGTATTCAATCACGGCCTGATCATCATCGACCTCACGCACATGCCAGGAAATGCATGTGGCATTTGGCCTGCTTTGTGAGCCAGAACCCTTCCTCTCCTTCTCCTATTATGTCTAGCACAGTGCCTCTCTAACCAATTAAACGATATAGTTGGATGGTGGGACCAGACTGGGCCGCCGGCGGTGAAATTGATATCATCGAGGGCGTCAGCCTTCTGGACTTCAACGCCGTTGCCTTGCACACCACGACGGGATGTAGCATCAACGACAGCGGCTTTACAGGCGTGGTCCAGTCGACAGACTGCTACATCGCCGCGCCAGAACAAGCCAGCAATGTCGGCTGTGGCATCAAGATCCCCTCCCCCCAGTCGTTTGGAGACGGGTTCAATAAGGCTGGGGGCGGTGTCTATGCCACTGAGTGGACTGCCAATGGGTTGAAGACTTGGTTTTTTGGCCATGACAGCGTGCCTGCAGACATTGCGGCAGGAAACCCTGATCCATCTGGCTGGCCAATGCCCGACGCTGCCTTTGCCGGGGATTGCAACTTCGAACGACATTTCTGGGACATGCAGATTGTGTTTGATACCACCTTTTGCGGGGACTGGGCGGGAAATGAAGATGTCTGGGCAAGCTCTGGCAACTGCGCCACTCTGGCTTCGACCTGCACGGATTATGTTTCGAATAATCCCGCCGCGTTTGAGGAGGCGTACTGGGAGATTGTCTCGCTGAAGGTGTACGAGGATGGGAATAATAGTACGCAGGCTATGCCGAGACGCCGGGTGGTCAGGAATATGTAGGATTGAGGTTGTACATTACATACAGGTGTCTATGGATGTGAATGAGAGATACAGTGTCACGGATGGTAGATGACCACATTGTGTCTGCTATGCAAAGATTATCCACCCAAATTGCCATTCCCTATACCTAGGTATCTATTAATCTCACCAAGCAATTCATGCAGCTACCCTCATCCCTGGATACATACTTATAGCTGGCGAAAGAAGATTGTCAAAAGAAAGGATAATCGGAAGTAACAACATATCTGACCTACCCTTGTGATTTCACTTCCTACCTTCTATCACAGGTGACGTCAATAACAGCCTATATTGAGGGGCTTAGATCCACAATCAAATCAGACTAATCTGCTGTTGCATGGGATGCGATAAGCCTATTGAGTAAACTTTAATACTAGGTAAACTACAAGAGACTGCCAATTCGGCTGGTCACCAGCCGGAGGGGGTACAATGATATGTGAGATTCCATGATCATATTTGTGGAGAAAAACTCCTGACAGGGGCTCATTCGTTCAGCTGATTGTTCTGGAAAAAACTAGTGTGCAGATGACGATTCTTCCTTGTAGACAACATGACCCGATGTGAAACAATAATAACCGTGCAGAACTCTATATTAATGAGTTGCCTCTTTTTCCTCTTTGGGTTGTTGGAGAAATCCTTGTCTAGTGGATCAACGCATGCTTGGCTGTCTCCGTCACACGGCAAGATATCCATCTCCCAGTAGGTTTTGGAGAGGGATACCTTATGGTTCAATTTCACCTCAACAAAAGCTCTGACCCCGGCTCACGAAGCAGTAGTTTCTATATTGCTTTTCCTTTCGCCTAGTGGCTGGATGAAACGACGCTAGGGATGTGTCCACCTTCCGGGATTCCGCGACTGGGCCATTCCAACAAGGACCCGACATTTTATTAGGGGGATAGAGTAGATGATAGTGGTAAATGTAATGAGAGGGGTTCTAGAAGTCCCACTCGTCACAGAATGCTCGCAAAACGCGCACACATCGGTAGTTTGTGTCCTGTCCTTTGTTAAGCGAAGTCCCCAGCGTTTAGTTTCGGCCGGGCTCAAGGGCCTATAGCCTTGTCGGTTGCGGGGTTCTTTGGGGGGGCGTCTTCACCGGAAACACATCACGTCTCCTACCACCAGGCCGAAGCCGATCTTCCGCGTGTCGATCAATCCCACGATACAACGTCGGGAGTGATGTTGCATGCACTTCCTGATGATATGCGGGTAAGGCGTTTTTTTTGTCTGGGGAAATCAAACTCCTACATTGGCAGCCACTAATTGGCCCTATATAAACGGGAGCTGCACTTGTAAGCTCCTGATCTTTGTAGATATCCCTCTTATTGCCAGACACATTTTCTCACCCCACTGTCTGATATCCATCGACTTCGACGCATCTCCATTATGCGCGTCTACGATATTCTTTCCGCACTCCCGGTGCTTCTATCCCTCGTGGATGCGCAGGATGAATTTAATTTTGCCTGTTCTTCTCTAACGGTTCAACGTTCAGATCCCATCGTTAACCCTGGAGCCCCAGGTGGACATACCCATGCGATCATTGGTGGCACGGCTTTCAACCGTAGCATGTCCCCTGACCTTGCTAAAGGTTCAAAGGAAACTACATGCGCCGTAGAGATCGACCATTCGAACTATTGGCAACCTCTCTTGTACCATACTCGATCTGATGGGCAATTTGAAGCTGTGCCATTCCAAGGATCGGTAATGCACCATCCCTGCTCCTCTTTCCTCCTTTGCCTGGCTATTCGCCGTGAAAAGACAGCAGAAAGTGCACCTAAAACTGACTGCGCATTTGCTTCTCCGCATAGGCTGCCTATTATCTCAGGCGTGTCTGTGATTACGCTGCTGACAAGACGACCTGTGACGACTCGGATTTTCCTCAAGCCCCTCCAGCTGGCCTCCGAATGGTGTCCGGGAATCCTTTCCTACGGTATGTACTCATTAAATAGGTGGCATATAACTCGACTGATATCTTGTCAAAGTTCCTATAACGACACTTTTGAGATGCGTGCCGTGTCTCATATGTGCTTGGTCGAGAGTGGCGCAAGCTCCTACACTCAAGCCCTGCCAACGCAAGCATGTCTTCGACTGCGAGCGCAGACCTTTTTCCCCTCATGCTGGGATGGTGTTAACCTAGACAGTGAAGACCACAAAAGTCACGTAAGTGCCTGAATACCTCAGCATATCGTCTGCGTTTTGCTTTTGTTGTTGCTACTTTTGTGAACCTGCATACTCACACTATATTTCTGCATAAAGATGTCCTTCCCCGCCATCGGTGATTATAACGGTGGTGTCTGCCCAAAGTCACACCCGCACTCGATCATCTCCATCTTCCTCGAGTTCTTTTACGATACATCCGCGTACCCCGACTATGAAAACCTGGTTTATGCGATGGGCGATCTGACCGGGTACGGCTTGCACGGTGACTTTGTCAACGGATGGACCGACTTGGACGCCCTGGGTAATGCGTTGAAAACCTGCTCGGGGGGAGACCTTAGTCTCCAGTCGCCGGGTTGCTCCATCACTAAAGGAAAGCTGATCCCGTCTGCAGCAAAAACCCTGGAGATCGCGGCCCCAGATGAAGACGTCGGCCTGAAAGGACCCCTCAAATTGCTTCCTGGCGATAATCCGGTTACTGGGAGCGTGAGTGACCGAGTCAATTAAATTGTACTTAACGAAAGATAGGGGCTGCCTAAGGACGGCAACAAGCTAGGTGTGGGGGGCTTTTGCTGAGTATAGTTGCATCATGCTTGTAGGCATGCATGCTCTTCTGGATCAGGCTACATAATATCCAAAGCCCGATATAGTTAATAGCAGCCTGAATTGATCTACGTTGAAACGGACGTTCATGTGTATAGCCTCAGAATAGCGCTAGAGATTCGTTTATCGGAGCATCGCAACGTATCACGTACATGATGAGGGAAACAATCATGTCCTTCCAGTCATCATCCGCTCAATATGAAATGCAAGAATGGCTTGAAAAAATCGAAATCCTATTGGAGCTGTCCGTCAATGTCGCACAGTGGACAGTTTTCTAGTGGTCTGCCTCCATCCATGCGGCTGTATGTATCACACATAACAAGGTAGAGCCCAGTCCTGCGGCCATCTACCAGGGCTACTGGAGGTTCACCTTACGACACACTGTGAATACAAAGCTGGTCATTGTACTACACCGCAAGGACTGACCTCGATCATTAACATAAATAATCGCCCCCCCCTTTTCCCCATTGACTTTCTCTTTTTCCCTTCTACCCATTTTATCTCCTTTGATTTAACAATTCTGTAAGATTCTCTAGATTCCACCACCATGACAGACCAAACCACCTCCCCTCTACCCAACTTCACCCGCTACATCACCACCCACAACAACGCCGGCCAAAGCATCATCCATTCCCAAACCACCTCCTCCTTCCACCCCTTCATCCAAGACCAAGTCTTCTTCTACGTGCCCTATACCACGTCCGAATTCCCACCGAACCTCAACCACGAGCACGATGTTACCGAATACGCAAAGACTCTCGCACGGGGCGATCTGGGCCCAGTGACGCCTAATGGCACCGTCTGGCGGGTGGTGGATATTGCACCAGGCATGTCCGGCCCGCCAGACCCGTGGCTGGGGTCCCAGAGTCTGGACTTTGCGGTTGTGCTGGAGGGGGAGATCGAGTTGGTCTTGGATTCGGGCGAGAGGCAGCGCGTTCATCGCGGGGATTTGGTCGTGCAGCGGGCGACGAGGCATAAATGGTGGAATCCGAGTAAGACAGAGTGGACGCGGATGGTGTATGTACTGCAGGCGTGTCAGCCTGTGGATGTATTATCGGCGTGATGGGATGGGATGGGTGAAGTGGTGTATGTGTGGTTCTGTTACCTACATAAGAAGTGTGTAGAGTAGGGGATGTATATTTTCTAACCACAAGGCAATTGAACCTCCCTTGGATTTCCAGCGGCAAGCTAGACATTCCATAACGGCCAGTGAAGAGTGCAGATTATCTTGAGAGATATATACTAGGTCACTAGAGCATTTTAATGGAACGTTGATTTATTGGAGAAACTATGCCTTATCGATACTTGCTCGCCCAACTACTCTCCTACTAGACCGCTCATGCAGCGTGGCTGCTACGTCCTCCGTCATCATCTTCGAGCCATCCGCAGTAAACAACGCAAAGACAATCGCAACTCCACTAAAGGCAATAGTCGAAAAGAAGACCGTTCGGTATGCATCTGCAGAAGCCTGTTTGTATGCCACCGTCCCTGCCGCTAAAATCGTGTCGTTTAAGCCTGGAACCCTCGCAAGAGCTTCGGCAGTACCTGTGGCATATGCACTTAAGAACGAAGGAATGGATGAAGTAGGTAGACCTGCAGACATGAGAGCGGGTGGAACTTTGCTGGGGATAGTTTGAGCGAGCCGGTTGGTCAGAATGATCTACTAGCCGGTGAGGAATTGTTCTCCTGACATTGGGCAACAATATGCCTGAGCTGTGAGGCTAACTTACCGAATAGACTGCAGTGCCAATCGTGCTGATCGTGTTTCGAATGCATCCGGCCAAACCCACCGCTGCACCAATATCTTTCTGGTCGTCAATCACGATGCCAGCCATGGCGAGACCAATCGAGTCTGTATATCCCAAGGCCCACGAGCCGATGGTGATCAGAGCTCCCGTCACGGGGAGGTTAGTAGGCGTCACACACGCCATACCTGAGTAAATAATATTAGCCGCACCATTCCGAACTCCATTGTATACACCCCACATATAGACAGTTGTTTAAATGACGACTCACCTCCCAGGAATGCACCCCCCACAACCGCCCCAATGGTGAACTGCCACCGATGATTGCCGAAATGCCTCCCAAAGATCCCGGACGACAGCTGACCGAGATTTGTCCCCGCCCCGACAAGACAGCACAGCAGTCCCCCGCGGATGCGATCCGTCTCGTACAGACCAAAGACCATTTGCGGCCAGAGAACGCTAAACGCGTAGTAGACGGTGACAGATGGCCAGAACCATGACAATAGATACCCACTGGAAGTTCTTGAACAGTCGTACAGGTACTAAAGGTTGATCAATCTTTCCGTAGACATCCCAGCATGCGAATCCGGCCAATAAGACGCCTCCGATGGCGATGGTCGCGATGACTTGTGGGTGGCTCCAGGGTTTGAGCTGACCGCCCCATGATAATCCCATTAGGAAGAGGAGTAAGCCGCTAATGAAGAGGGCCAGTCCGAGGAGATCGAATGTTCGGACATAGGAGACGGCGGTCTGGCCGGGGTGTTTCATTTGAAATGTTGGCGGAAAGTAGCTACCATTCATTAGTAAAGAAATAGACAAGCTAACGGGCCATCGTAAGAGAGGTGATCATACAAAAGCAACCAAAAGACCACCGCTAACGCGTTCATCCCCGTCATGAGGTAGTAACACCCTCTCCAGCTCTGGTGGTAGACGACAAAGGCGTAGGAGATAGCCGGCCCCATGCCTGTGAAGGGAGCCGCCCAGATGTATACGAAGCCGTTGGCCAGAAACCGATGTTTCATGGGCACCAGCTCCGCAATAACGAAGATGACGGATATCTGTGAAGAAGCACCCAGTCCAATCAAGGTGGTACCTCCGATGAGAGAGCCAACATTTGGAGCCACGGCGCATACTATGCAGCCGATCAAGCCCAGCACCGATCCCCCGATGAAGAACCACCGACGGCCGAACAGGTCAGACAGTCGACCGATGAGCAGTAGCCCGATGGACACAGTGAGGGTGTAGGAGAGGGCGACCCAGAGTAGGTACGGACTGGGCCCGATATCTGCGTCGATGACATTCAGAATGGGCGCGGCAATTGCAAAGCCCCCGACTCCCTGTATGACTAGCTTCTCAGACATTGTTTCGAGGGCTGGGAGGGGACGGACATACCGATGCGAAGGATGCACCACAGGCAATCATAGTTCCACAGAAGTAAATACTGCGGTAATATTTTGGAGGCAGACTTGTAGCTTCTTCCATGCTTGGGGCATCATTGGGGTTGTCGGTCGAGTGACTCTGCTTCTCTAGTGTGGACATAGAGTCCTGGGTTGCGGGATTCATCGTGATGCGCAGTCAGGGATGCATACATTGGATGTGGGTCCTGTCCTGTTGACATATGCATGGCTGCAGACATATCTAGTGTCGATCTCCGTGTATCGTCCTAGTGGCGAACGGAAAGAATTGCCTGGTCGGCGGTTAGGGTTATACGTCTAGCCTACGTTGGTTCCGGCGGCTGTCGTGTCTCCGCACTCCGCTGCTACGCCATGTCCGGATCTGCTCCTCCCAGGGAAGGGGACCATCCGTTTGGGTGTTCTTAATTTGGGATGCTTGAGTTTAATACTTTGTTGGTCCTCCGAGTCTGTCCAGTGTTACCATCAACTAAACCGGCGCCTCAACCTGCAAGTCTCCGCTGCGATGTCCTTCTCCACACGCGCAGGCCAAGAGCCTCTACTCGGCGCATACCTCTCGATCGAGTCAACCAGCTCAGCACACATAATGGGCCGTGCCGGGTTCGATTGGCTCCTCATCGACATGGAACATGCTCCTCTTTCCGCGCGCGAAACTACCTCCCTGGTCCATGCCATCGCCGTCGGTTCCCACGGCAAATGCGCCTCCCTCGTACGCATCCCCGCGATAGGAGTCGAATGGGTGAAATGGGCGCTTGATTCCGGCGCGACAGGCATCGTAGCCCCGATGGTCCAGAGTAAAGAGGAAGCCGAACGACTCGCTCGATTTGCCCGATATCCCCCTCTAGGCGAGCGGAGCTTCCGGCCATTCAATGCGCCATGGGCCGATTTAAGCCTTGACAGTAGTGTTCAGAAATACCTGTCTACAACGTCCAGAGATATTGCGGTCATTGCGATGATCGAGTCTAGGGCTGGGGTGGAGAATGCTGAGGCGATCATGACTACGGAGGGTATTGGAGGTATTTTTGTTGACCGGTCGATTTGAGACTTTCGATGGGGTTGCAGGGCGCGGATGGACAGGAGCCGGAGTATGTCCAGGCGCTGGAGAGGATTGTGCGGATTGCGAGGAGGGAAAAGATTGGTGTGGGGATATTCTCGGCAACCCCTGAGGCTTTGAAGGTGCATCTTGCGATGGGGTTTAACTTTGTCTTGGTAGCGGGGGATTCTACGGCGCTGATGAACGGTGCGACGATGGCTATGGATAGTGCGAGTGAGACTCGTCGCGGGATAAAGCTGTGAACCTTGAGGGGCGAATCAGCCAATTTCTTGAATATTTTTTCTAGATCATGATAGTTTTGTATAAATCGACTTCTTTCAGGCTATCTCTGGTCAATCAAGCGATAGTTCGGATTGGTAGTAATACAATCCTGGGCCTCGGCTTTCATCCACTACTGTGGAACGTATGGAGGAGCATCTGGAAAACTACATCCGTCCCCGCAATCTACTGAATCGAATTATAATTCAACTAGAAAGCGCCACTAGGAACCCCGCACAGGACCCATGTGACTTGAAATGGATCAGAAAAATTAGAATGTCGATCGTGGATCGTTGAGGCACCTTCCTTTGTCCCTCCTGGTTCTAGTATGCATATCCTTTGCAGCTATCGCGATGGACGAGAATAAAGCCTCACCAGACCCGACTCCCCAGCCGGCCAAGAAACGGACACGCGCCTCAGTGGCATGTAATTTCTGCCGTCTCAAAAGATCCAAGGCATGGAGACAACTCCAACGTTCCTTTGTACACTTGTACGTTTGAACATGGGAACTGACATACACCACAGTGTGATGTAGCCACAGTCGGCGCGCCATGCTCAAACTGCAGCAAGAATCACCTCCAATGTGAGCTTCAACAGGAGGGCAAACGACGACAAAGGTAGTTACCTTATTTTCACCTATATGGGCAATCTCTAACCAGCTCCACCGAGGAGCATAGATCTACCAGTCGAGTTCAAGTCGAGGCTCTGGCGGAGAGAGTCAAAGTACTGGAAAGCCTGTTGAAACTTTCCGCCAAGCCGTCAGACACCCTTTCACCAAAGTCCCAGTTCCTCTTTAATCCTCCGTCCGACTTGATCCCTTCACCAAAAGCGCCTCACACGGTGCAGACGGCCCGAGCATACCAGTCCTATACCCTAGGCCCAATTCAAACCTACGTTGATTGGAGTTTCTCGCCCGCCCATTGGTCGGTCGGTCGGATTTTGACGTTCCCGCGTGCTCCCGCCCCCCGCGGGTGCGTGCCCCGAAGTCCCTGGCACTCGCCCACCCTGGCTGGGTGTGTATAATTGCTTTTTCCTTCAACGTCGCGTTTGATCGCGCTAGGTCGTGTTCGATCGTGTTATTACCTCCATAGATTGGATACATCAGAATATGGTCTTTTTCGAATGGCTCCTGCCCCTTATCCTCTTCTGATATATAGTCTGTTCTTTCTTTCTTTCTTTCGTTCGTTCTTTCTTTCTGTCTGTCTGTCTGACTGATCTGGATTGTATCTCTTCAGTCTATCGTTCATATAACCAATTGTTTGACCATCTATAAAGCTATGGACCTTTTCCTCTAACCCAAAAGGGGTAATGCAGCATAGGTAACCTGCTATTAGGGTATATCGCTGATTGGCTGGTTTTTACCCCAAATGCCATCACCTTGCTTCAGACTTGCCATCACCTTGCTTCAGACTTGCCATCACCTTT